>ML780894.1:269591-303544 GCA_009831015.1 Picea engelmannii | reverse complement strand
GATAAGGGGAGAGTTGCAGACAAGGGATAACTCTTTCTATTTCTTGAGGATTACGTATTTTTTAGTACATGGTTGCCATCAATGAAAAAGGAGGATATTGTTGAATAAAATATTGTCATTGATGTCAAAGGTTAGTATGTGATCAAATATAAATTTGACTTTAATAAATACAAAAGAAAAAGGTAAAAGTGGAAGTCGAAGTTTACTTAAAAGTGAAGTAAACATGAAAATGGATTAAAAAGATTAAACGTGAAAGTTCACATGGTATGTGCACGTTGATTTACAAACCATGGTGGCATTTTACCCATGGTATGGTAAAAAAGTGAATTAAAAATATAAAAAAAGGAAAAAAATAATTATTTTTTATTAAAAGTCGTGACTTCTAAAAAGAACATGATTTTTCAAGTAAAGCTTTTGGAAAAGTATAAATAAAGAAGAGGGTTATGAGGAAAAATGTGTGTGGGTGAAAATGTAATATTATTATGCATACCATTTAAGGAGTGACAATTGAACATCATTCAAGGAGTGATGATTGAAAATCATTCAAGGAGCGACGATTAAATATTGGCGAAGATCAGATATGGAATTCTAGAAAATAGATCTGGAAAAAAAAAGTGAGTACAGATATAAGGAAAAGCGAAAGAAGAAGTAGTGAGCATAGTGAAAGATATGCGGTAGAAGTTGAAGAAGAAGAAAAAAGATCTGATGAAGGCATATCGAACACAGAAGTAGCAAGTGCATAACAGATTCAACAAAGGAAGAAGTAAAGAGCACATAGAATATTTTGTGAAGACAGAAGCAACAAAGGGGATCAATGTCTCTTGTATGTCGGTGTCGGGATCGGTGTCTCCTGTAGGTCAGTTCCTATAAACAACAAATGGGATCAGTGTCTCATGTAGGTTGGTGCCTACAAACAACATAGGGGATTGATGTCTCCTGTAGGTCGGTGCCTACAAACAACAAAGGGGATCGATGTCTCCTGTAGGTCGGTGCCTACAAACAACAAAGGGGATCGATGTCTCTTGTAGGTCGATTCCTACAAATAGTAGTGAGGATTGGTGTCTCTAGTAGGTTGGTTCCTACAAACATTTGTAACCATAGGTTGGTGCCTACAAATTAATAAAAATAAGTTTTTTGTGGTTTTATCCTGAAAGGGTTTCCACGTTAATATTCTAAGGACATGTCCTACTTTGGAAATTTGGGGTCCAAAACCTTCGAGAACCCATTTGAGGTCTTAAATGACCATTTTTGGTGTCAAAACTTTATGAGCATATCTCTAGCCTCTTGACATAGTTCTTCACTTCAAGATCTTTCTAATGGTAAAAAATAAGCTCATTTGATGTTTGTATGTGGAAGTTATGCCTTTGGAAAGTTGATCTATCTTGTTGACCACCATGGTAACGAGTGGATGCCTCGTCAACTTCCATTACTCATGCATGTGGAGCTAGTCATGTGAAAACTTTGAAGATTATTCTAAAGGGTCCAAAACCCTAACGATAGTGTTGGGTGAAGCCATGCATGCAAAAAACCTAACCCTAGATTACCATCAAACTATGTCAAAATATCATGCTGCTAGGAAATGTAAGGGTTCCATTCTTATTATATTGAGTATGGTTCCATAGAAGAGTAGAACATTTAAAGTGGGATATTATGGGAGATTCGAGGGAGAAAGAGATATCGTAGCAGTGATATTGGCCACTGTGTCCATGAAATCTTCATAGTGAGAGCCCCTTTATTTGTATTCACATTTCATAATTGAGAAGAAAAGAGTAGAGCATAGGCATCACCTTTTAGTTAAGTTTTTCCCATACTGTGTTTTTCCCAGGGTACATCTTATATTCATTGTTTTCATGGTGTGTCATTGTTTTTCTTTTTTAATGTCATTTTTTTTAGCTTATTTCAGTGATTTCTATGTTAAAGTTAGAATTATTAACTCTACAATCTTTAGTAGAATATTGCATAGTAAAAATATTGTGGCACATCATAAGATTTGTTGTGATGAAATATTACATTGGAATATCCATTATAGTTAACATATCATATTGGTATTAGATCAATGTTCCTTTGGGGTTTTGTGGGAAGTTACATAATCTAGGAATTGGTATAAATTCTAAAAACTCTAGCCACAATGGATGAGTATAGTGAAGATCCACAGGATGAGTTAGAAGAGAGATTTTCAAAGCTAAAAATACAAGTCGTTGTTCCCACAACATGACCATACTCATGAAGGCTCTCGAGAACAAGTTTGAACCCTTCAAGGAGTGTTGCAACTATAAATTAAAAGCTAGATCAGATGAGAAATATGGAGATAATGAAGACCTAAAAAGGGAGTAGAAAGAAGAACTCAAGAAAGAGAGACCAAATTCAAACATCGTCACTTGTTATCAATATTTTTAAAGTGGAAGAAAAAGTGCACATCAAACCTTACCAAGGTGAGATTGATGCAATTAAGTTGAATCAAGGGTTGTTATAGTTAGAATTTTATTTAGAAGAAAAAAATATTTCATTTTCCCAACTAAAGTTAGAGGGCCATGACCAAACTTGGTGGAAACGTCATACATAGACTCTTAGGTTATAGCGTGAGACACTAGTAACTAAGTGGGAGGTTTTTAAAACCCTAATTAAGTCCCCATTCTACAAGGATATTGGGTATGAAGAGGACCAATGGGTATGTTGGCATTACTTCTGGTAGAAGCAAGGGAAAAGTGTGCAAGAGTAGACCATTGAGTTCATATAAATGGCCATTATGTTGGGAATATCACCCAAGAACTTGGATGTACTCCTCAAGTGTTTGGGTGGTATATATAGTCATTTATGAAGACAAGCATAGCTCTTTAAACCTAGAACAATTGATGAGACATGTGCAAGCACAATATTTAGAGAATATAGATAAGAACAAAGGGAAACCAAGTGATTCCGTGTAGAAATACCACTAAGATGTTTCCAATGAGGGACATACTAAATATAAAGGAAAGGAAAAGAAGACTGCAATGACTACACATCAATCCAAGGATCCAAACAAACACTATAACCATTGTAATATTGATGGTCACATCGAAGATAAGTGTTGGAAGTTACATCTATAGTTGAATCCAAAGAATTGTAAGAAGGACTCTATGAAGAACATGTTAGCCATGTATTCAAGTAACCAGATAGAGAGCATTTCATATGTAGATGAAAATATTGTCTACACCATAATACAGAAAGAGGTGAATCTTAGTAGTCTCCATCCCAAGAAAGAGAGGGAGCTAACTAAATCCTTCCATTTTAAAATCTAGGTCAAAGAGAAAAAGTTGGTTTTATTTGATTTCGGTTCACAATCCAATTTCATCGCAGAAGATATGGTCAACAAACTTGGGTTGGAAGTTCATGACATTCCTCACCCATATCCATTAGTGTAACATCCAGTTCCATTGATCACACTTATATATACTGACTTATTCTTTAAGGACACTTGCGAGCAAGTGATCCAATTAAAACATGGTACATTATGATTATGTTTGGTTTGAGTTATGTTGTGTTGGGTATGGAGATTATATGTTATTTATTGATGTATAATATTGACAGGTATTATGATGAGGTTTCCTGAGTGTGCAGGAAATGTGACATGATGAGGATGTCGATGGCATCGAAAGACTTCCTTGGACTCCAGATTGTGTTTGGGAGGAATTTTATTTTGGTTTGAGTACTTGATTTATACACATATATATTTGATGATTATTTAGTATGGATTTCATGTATATGGATTATTGACATTATCTTTGTTAGTGGATGCAAACATGGTGATGCTTTCTAATACGACTCACATGTGGAGTAAGGGGTCATACACATATCCTAGATGGATGAGGAAGAGGTGTGGCAACGTCCCTGTCACAACCTACTAGCACTCTCGTCATGACCTGAACTGAAGGTTAACGCTTGTTCCGAGAGGTTCACGATGCAGTGAGGGAGAACTGAGACATTCGCTCATGAGGAGCACTAAGGGGTGCGCAATAAGGTGGATACATTATTCCTCAGCAAGCCCTTAGTCTCACACAAGGTCAACAAGTGGAGTATTGACTCCCATCGTCGGACAACTTCCAAACTAGTCAATGGCGAGTGGCACCCTTGGAGCATGAAAGTGCATCCATAAGGGCACGCCGCATAAACAAAATTGTGAGTCAATAAAATTATAGAAGGCCTAGAAATAAAATAAATGCTTAGACTTTGTTAGAAAAGAGCTTACAATTTATTATTAAATGATAAACTAGACAACCTAACAAAGAGTCTAAGTCTAATTGATTAACTAAATAAAATATTATTGGTTACGGGAATTTGGTTAAATAAACATTAGTAAGGAAGAATATGAATAAAATTAAGATATATGCACATGTGTGCATGATATTAATAAAAAAACAATTTTTAATTAAAAAAGAAATCATTTCACGAGAGAATGGTTTGTTAATCTAAAGAAGTATCCTAAGTGCATTAAAACATTAAATCCTAACTAAAAGAAGAGTCCTAATCAAACTCAAACTGAATTTTAGTTAGGGGACACAATAAAAGAGGGATTGGGGAACTAAGAGACAATTAAGAGGAATTATAGAAACTAATTGTGGGTGTGAGGGAAAATGTTTATTTAATTAAATTAAAAAAGGGAATTAACATGTTCAACTTGAGGAGAGTGTGGCATGTGTTATGGGTGAATAATCCTTAATTTAATTATTAAAAGCTAGTTAATTGTGCATGAGATGACATGTGTCAAGGTAAATTTTCCTATAAAATAAATGGTGAGAAAGAGAGAAACTACCCTATTGCTGGATGAATGAAATGTTGGTGAAATTTTTATTGATTAAGTTTACTTGTGTGAGTTGGGTTAAAGCTTGTGCAAGAGGTGGAAGCCTCTCCTTGTGAGGGAAATCTTGTGCTATTGAGATCTGTTTTTCGGTGTGTGGCCCATTTGTGGCTTGGGGGAAAAAGAGTACCCCTAGCATTGGCTGGGAGGTACTGGTGAAGTATTGGGACTCTAGCAAGTGGAGCAAGAAGACGCGAGCAAACCTCCAAGTGAAGACTTCTTAAACAACAGTACACTGGTTACGATATTTTATTAGTATAATTATTTTATGATTTACATAAAAAAATTGGTATAATGACACGTATGGATTCATGCTGAAAAAATTGATACTCGGTGCTTTTGAATATATATATATATATATATATATAATATTCTTATTTATAGTCGAAAGGGTTTACATTTCAGTATGTATTAAATGTTAGATTAGCTTCAATTTCTTTTTTATAATAGCATTTAAAAAGAAATGATGAATGGTTATTTTCAGTTTGAAGGAATGATGCGAATGCTTTTGGTTAATTCTAGTTGAAGGAATGATGTGATTTTTTGTGTAAAGATGAGTGACAATTTTTTACGAATGAACGAATTTATTGATCTAATAAAGGTATCTAGATTAATCTAGTAACGTTATATAAAATTTACATTCATTGGAAGAGTAACCTATTAAACTTCTATTGCTGGAGAGATTAATATTATATATATTTATTTTCCCATGTAGAATGTTATCGCTTCGCAAAATGATGAATATAAGGTTATTGTTCCAATTGAATGACAATTTAGGTTAACTTGCAATATGAGTGACATAATGGACTTGCGAGGAGGATGTTGGATGCAACCTCGGGCGTGGCCAACATCCTCATCCCTTCTTGCACTTTTTAGTAACTTTTTATCGTCCTTTATTAACACTTAGTTAGAGAGATGAGTTCATTCTTTGTGAGATCATCAAGAGTATGCTTACGAGATTGGGTACGCTAGTTAACTGTTGAAACTTTAAGTTTTTCTTATAATATACTTATATATGGTTTCAATGTTGCACTTTTGGGTTGGATGTCAACGATTATAGCCTTTCCAAGATTAATTTTGAGTTAATAATCCTTCTCTTAACTATTTGATCAGACTGATAATTTATGATTTATGAAACATTAAAAATATTTTGAAAATTATAGCTATATTCTTCTATCGAAAACCTTCCCTAGTTTTTACCATGTTACACTTGTATACATGCATTCCCACGAATTACAAGTATTTTTACTGATGTTTTTATCAATGTAGCTAGAAGCATTATTCGATGCTAATCTTGAAACTAGAAATGATGGGTTATTTAGGTAGGTTGAAAACTTAGTTGAACAAAATATTTGATATCTGGATCACTGGATCCAGAGTCTGAGTTCAAGATATTCAGTTAGATTTTTCATTATTAAATATCATGAATAATGCTTGGGTTTTCGCGCCCACATGTACAGTATCCTTATAATCACATACATGAAGAATCATATTTTATTATGCCTACACTTTTGGATTTCCCCGGTAAACTATCCTTGGGTTCTTTTCCAACGTGTTTTCTTGAGTTAGTGTCGAAGTACCTCTTACTACTTGTGGATGCTTCGATTTGTAGTGTCTTTCTTCCTTGAATACTGATTTTAGTGAGCAATTCTCTACAACAGTGTTTGATTGAAGTCACATGACCTTCTCTGATGTCTGAAATCTCTTCGGTTGTTAATTCCTTGTTTCCCTTGACAACTTGTTATACTATTATCATTCCAAGCCATACCTCAACTCTCCACCTTGAGTATTTCGAGATTATTTCCTACCTCTGTTTAACCACTTTTCAAGTGTCCTCAAAACGGATTCAGATCCTTTTTAAAAGGGGAAAACATAATTCTTCAGTCCTAAAACCTTCCTCTCGAAAGTTTGTGACCTTGTTGCCTTTATGTTATTTTGGGTTGATAGGAGATTAGCTCTTGTTGATTTTTACTTCAGCCTTTAATCCTTGCCTTACAAACTGTAGGGAAGGGCAAACATATTAAATTTTATCTTGTCTAAGAACATGTACAACCAAACTATAGGGGCATATGTATCTATTGTAAAGGAATAGATAGCAGTAGACTCATTTTTGGTGAAAATAACATGCGTCGATGGGCACGAAGTAGCATGGAAACAATCCTTCATCAAAGCACAATTACACCGTTATTTGATTGATCACTGAAGCATTAAATGTGACGATTCTAATCTTAGAGTGAATTTCAATCGACGAGGCAGTGAAGTGAGCACGTCTTGGTGCTCGAATTGACACCTGTAAACAACCCTTGGTTCTTACAAATAATTGTAACCAGGCTTGTGTTGTTCACCAATCTTTCTTTATATATATATAAAGGAGTACTCAATAAATCTGTGTCTCTCATAATCGAGCAAATTATGTTATTATAAATGGTCCTTACCTTTAAGATTTCAATTTGTCACTATTCTAAATAGTTATGTGAATGTAAGGTATCTTCTAATATTATATATATTATATTACCCTCAACTGAACTGATTTAAAAATTAGAGGGTAACTTCAAGAAGTTTTTATCTTTGCAAATTCTCATGTAAATAATCTAATTATGAACTCTAAATAATGAGATTTAAGCCTAAAATTGAGGATTGAAGATTAAGTCGTTTAAATGTTATTTTTAATTTGATTAAGAGTATGATAAGTGGTGGGGTGATGTTTTCCCTTAAATTGTTAAAAGGTTCTCATCCAATGTTACTTTTAGGGAGTCAAATTTCCATGGTTAGTGTTAACAATTCCATCATTCATTATTGGATTATATGTATATATTTTCTTAATTATAGTAATAATGGAGGTAATGGTAATCCATCGTTTAATGAATTGGATTATAAATTTTGTCACGCTTCTCGACCTGATTAAATTTTGCGCAAGGTACGCCACCTAGTGTAAGGTAGATAATTAATTGTATTATTATGCTTGCATCTTAGATGAATCACCTTGATTGGGTATCAGACTGTAAGAAGTCTTAAAAGTTAGATTTGTTGTAGCGAGCATAGTGTTATAATTTAATTATGAGGATTCATGATGTTGTTTAGAGGCATGCAGTTATAATAAATAAATAAATAAATGTTAAGTAACGGAGGAATGTCACATATGGTATCAGAGCCGATTCCACTCTGTGACACCGGACCCGTTGCAACTTCCAATGATTATGTTTAATTGAAGATGAATAATAATATAATTTGAACTTATTCCATCCAAATATCATGGTTAGAGGACGAAGGATGAGTAGACGTCGGGGTGCGCGAGGAAGAGGTACTCTTCCTCTGAGCGCATCCACACATGTTGGATCTTCTCCATGGGTAGAAGAGCAAATTGTTATCCCCATTTTGTGGATAACTAAGGAAATCATGTCTCGAGGCCCTCAAGTTGCAGATATGGAGTGCCAAGAGACTACATGACCAACAATATAGTATGCACAGATGGAAAACCCACTCACCACCACAGATGGTCACATGTTTACATATGGCATCCACCACACCAATTGGATTCCAGAAGGCAGTGGGCCTTGATCCATCAGGTACAAGTCAATATTATGGCGAGAATCATTTCAGTACTTAAGCCATCTGATTATGTTGTATCTTAGGTTTCTCTAGATTTCATGATATGTGCTTGGACATTATTCCTTTTTCCCTGCTTCACCTTGGTGGTTGACATTGTGCCCTAGTAAGTGGTCTTCTTTGGGAATGGGTTTGTTGCTGGGAAATCCCTTAATGAGCCATTGTAACATTCCCGACCATACTCACCACTTTCCATCACTATTCCCCTCCATTTCCTTATCTCTTGGGATTTTAGGGTGTATTGACCCAAGAAGGGGTTGTCCCTCATTCTATGGGAAGAAGGGGATAAAGGCCCAGAGGGTTTGGTGTTGGGTAAAAGATAAAATCCATATATGAACCTTCCAGATGTTTCACCTAGGGACCACCCAAGAAAACAATAAAACACTTATCTTTGAATAAAAGGGGACCCATAATATAACAAAGAAATTCCTAAAAGGTAGATTGAAAGATATGAGGTCTCATCCTAAGCAGACTTATCATGTCCATGGATATCTAGTGGTATGACATTGTCATTATATGGTCACCAAACTAGGGAAATGACTCTTAGTTGCATGGCTGAGAGAAAGGGAGTCTCATCACAAGCTAAACTTCTCATTTCCATTAGGAATTTGTGGGTGACATTGCCACCATCTGGTCATCATGCCAGGGCAATGACCTTCAACCTCTCCTTGTGATATTATGAAAGAAAATATAAAGAAAGAAAGATAAAAGGAAAATAATGGGCTCAGAAAAAGTGCGTTGTGGACGAAGGTACCACACACCCTCTACAAAGGCACCCATGAATGAGACACTACGACCCTAGTATGTCATGAGCCCTATGCCAATTGAGTCTTGACCCCATCCACCTTATACACCTTACATGGCTTAGAGAGGGGTCTCTTGGAGGATCTCCTTGACCTAGGGCAAGATCTACCCAATATGACACCTTGTCAACCCTCCCATACTTAAGCTTGACAAGTCGCATAGTGTCTTTGAGCTGTTAATTGTTTGATATAGTAATATTTGATGCACATTCTTAGATGGATTATTTATTGATTGGATCCACTTATCATGATGTTATGACTTGAGATCCTTCGAGGGCGTTTTCATTTGTCTTTGCAGGACCTAGCTAGTGGAAAATTTTGGGAGAACAAGCCTAAATTGGGATTCCATGGGGCTACAAACCCACAGGTTGGATGCCAAAGGCTCACATGCTAGATGAGAGAGAATTGAATTGGATGACCTATCCCACCCATTTCTTTCCAAATGATTTTCCCAGGAGGGGTAAAACTTCCCACTTTTGAGCATGACGTCATGATATTAGGGGCTAGGGCTTGGTGGTGAGGTGCCACTCATTTGCACTTGAACGTTTTGAGGAGAATATGGTTTTCACTATGATGAGATCACTTGGATGCTTGACACATGGCCTTGGGAGGCCCTTCCATGCTTCTCCAACACCAACTCCCTCCTAAAAGTGGAAAAACATCTCCTAAAGGGATGACATCATCCTAGATTAGGGTTTAATTTGTGCAAACGATGAAATTTTAAGTGAATTGTTTAATATTATTGTGTTAAAGGGGAAATATTAGGGTTTTTGACCCCTAATCTTGTGTTTTACTCCTTATTTTTTTCTATAAGCCATGTTGGCTAATTTTTGTATAAATAGAGATCATAAGATCTCATTTTAAATCATAAATTTCCTCTCACAAGAGAAATTGGTTTGAAATTTCAGCGTCCTTGACCAATTTAGCTCTTGTGCACTTGTGTATGGATGATTTTATGAATGGTTGGTGAAAGAAGGCCTAGCGCTAGCTTTGGATGATGCATTTCTATCTCTTGTGGTGATTTGTCTTGGTATTCCTCTTTATCTTGGTATGGTTTTCTACTATTATGCTATCATTATTTCAAGTTCAAGTGTTTTATTCTAGGAGCTAGGTGGGAAGTATAAGGGCATACATCCCCACCATAGCTTTCACCATTGTTATTTGCTTCATCTCATTGATCAAGGGTTTGTTAAGAGAAGTATAATGGCATACATCCTCTTAGCTTAAACCCTAGCTTAGAGAAACTTGCCTTGGGAAGTAAAAGGGCTTACAGCCCCAAGGAGGTAGCTTCTCTAAGATCCCTGTCACTCAATTAACCCAATATTAAAGGCACTAGTCATTGATTTGTTCCATTGGAGATATAAAATTATTGCATTGGGAAACACAAATTTCGGTCTGTTTACTTTTTGCAAAAGTGGATTGTCTTCCTTGTGCCTTGGGCACCTCACAGTGACTAGGGAGTCCTCATATAAAGGCTACTTATTAATTCTGTTACAAATTTTCATCTTCAGCAGTTAGGGCTGCAGAAACTATAACATACTTGCTCAAATAACTATTTATTCAACCATTGGTTTGGGATCAAAACTTGCACACTTACTCTACTTGTCCTAGTGCACATTCTGGAAAATTTTGAGGGGATTATAGTACCTGATTTTCTTGTTGTAAAACATTGAATTTTACATCCATAAGGCTGATATAATTTTCTGCATACAAGTGTTTACAACATACTTATGTTTTATGCTAAAAGTACTAGTTCTTTCACCTTGAGTTTAGCTAGTCAATTGCTAGTTTTTCTCTTACTTTTTCTACTTGATCCTTAACATTTATTCAACAAATTATAGTATATTTTTCTTGTTTATTTATACTGTCATATATTTCTGCAAGTTAAGGATGACAAGCTTAACTTGCTGATCCAACTAACATATATTGTTGCAAGGTGTGTTTTCTTATGTCTCGGGCAGGTACAACCATCCGAAAAATCACTACACTTGTGGGGCATCCTTTGTTTGACTTAAAAGGAATCTCTCCCTACCCTTCATTCCATTTATACTTTACCTATAGGGGCTCCATTTCCACTTCCTTCCATATTCATCTCAATCCCCCGAGGATCACCAAGATCGCCTCCCTAGAGTGACCTAGTCACCCTTGAAGTGTGGGACCTACATCGAGGTGACATTGGGTGTAGGATTCCCATAGTTGTAGCACTTGTTCCTTGGTTGGGTCGGTCTTTACCCAACCTACAACTTGTGCCATAACATAAACTATTGAATAGTATCAGGTGACAGTGGGAGATGTGGTAATTATGATTATATATTTTCAGAGGACATCAGAGGCGTTGATCAATCGCCTTGATTGGGATGAGGGAAGAGAGTATGTGCCCAATGAGGGTTCGCAACGCCCTCCAATATTTAGTAGAGGTGTTCATAGGGAACTCGAGAAGGTGAAATTTCCCGAGTTCTGGGATGCCACAAATGGTTTAGTTGTCAAGCATGGTTGCAGAACATGGAAATTTTCTTTGCACTGCGCAATTACACCTCCAACATGAAGGTCTGCATGGCGGTCTTTCAACTGAAAGTTATTTGGTGGAAGACACTCTTAACACAACTGAACATGGTCGTTGAAGATGTGTCATGGGAATTGTTTGAGGAAATATTTCGAGAGAAATACCTTTATGAGGAGTTCATTGAGTGAATTCAACGCTTTACGATAGGGAATTCGTATAGTACTTGAGTATCAGGCTAGGTTCATGTAGTTTCTCAAATACGCTCTGCATCTAAACACTGATAAATTAAAGGTTAACAAGTTTGTGTTTGGTCTCAATTTCAACATTAGTGCTAAAGTGAGGATCTTGATGCCTCATACCTTCCACGATGCAGCTTAGAAGGCTCTTATTGTTGAAGAAGAGTTAAACAGTGGGGGTCAAGGTATGACTCCTTTCAGACAGACTAGACAGATGTCACAGAGAGCGTCACAACAACAGACTCCTAAGCACCATGATACACATAGAAGACTTGTGTTTTCTACACCACGTAGACCAAATACCATTCATAATACTCTGTATAGAGCACCACAACAGAAGAAACAACATCATCCTGAGAAACAACACCAGTTTAGATATTTTCCACAGAACAGATCGATGTCTTAGAACCCTAGACCTGCATATTCTTCCTCTGGGACTAGGAGCACCAACCCTAAGAATGGATGTTGGAATTGTGGAGAGCCACACTACTAGAGAGATTTTCCTATTGAGAAGGCAAGAGCTATCGGATTAGCAGGATAGACAACAGTGGGAGATTTGGGCAAGGCCCATAGGATTCATGCAGTGGTTGATAACCTCCAAGCCGAGCATTAGTCTACAGTACTCGAGACTTCAGGTATGATAGTTGATCAGTGGTTTAGTGTGTTTATAGATCCAAGAGATATTGAGAGTTTTATATGAAGTGTTGCACTTAAAAGAATTAAGGTGAAGGCAGTCGAACAAGATGAGTTTAGTTATGTAGAAATGACATATGGTGCCAAGCAAAAGGTTGGAGGAAAAGTTAAGGATTCTAATATTAACTTGCGTGATTTCGTCACAAGTATAGACCTTTATGTCACAATCTTGGGATATTACGACATTGTGATTGGAATGGACTGGTCAGAATCGAACAATGTGATACTTAACTATACGACGAAACGATTAAGTTTGATTGATAATTTGGGACAAAGTAGAGTAATTGTGGGAATAAACCAAGGCGTATCATTGAGATTTATATCTTCCCTACAATTACAAAAAAACATGTGCAAGGGATGTAAGTTGTACTCTATTCTAGCGCTTAATGAAGAAGGTGATGCATAAATATTGGAAGAATTTCCTATAGTGTCAGAGTTTTCTGATGTTTTTCCTGAAGAACTACCAGGTTTACTGCCAAAAAGAGAATTGGAATTTACTATAGATCTAAAGACTGGCACAAAACCGATTGCAATAACGCCATATTGGATGTTGACACTGGAATTGCAAGAGTCAAAGATGAAATTGAAGGAGTTATTGGATTTGGGACTTATACATCCAAGCTTATCACCGTGGGGTGCGCCAGTTATTTTTGTAAGAAAGAAGAACAAATCGTGGAGGATTTGCATTGACTATCGTCAATCAAACAAATCCATGATCAAGAACCATTATTCGTTACCAAGAATTGATGATTTATTTGATCAAATGAAGGGAGAAAAAATATTTTCAAAGATTGATTTGAGATCGGGATATCATCAATTGTGAATTAAAGAGGAAGATATTCCTAAAACAACATTTAAGACATGATTCAGACATTATGAATTTATTATATTTATTTATGGATTGACAAATTCCCCAGGTGTATTCATGCGTTTGATGAATGAGATATTCTGTGAGTACTCAGATAAGTTTGTACATGTATTTATTGATGACATGTTGATTTAATCTCAGACAAGAGAGGAGCACGATGAACACCTGGGATTAGTGTTTCAATGTTTAAGAGAAAACAAGTTGTACAAAAAGTTGTCGAAATTTTTGTTTTATCAGACAAAGCTTCATTATTTGGGACACATTATCTCTCGAGAAGTTATTGTTGTGGATCCAATGAAAGTTGAGGTTATTATGGAATGACCAACACCGATGAACATGAAAGAAGTATGTAGTTTTATGGGATTAGCAGGTTACTATTGACGCTTTGTAGAAGGATTTTCAAAGATAGAAAATCCAATTATGGAACTGCAGAAGAAAAATAAGAAATTCGTATGGACAGATAAATGCACGAAAGCATTTCAAAAACTTAAGAAGTTATTAATGACAACACCGATATTGAAAGTTTTGGATATGGATAAGGAATTCTTGGTATGAACTGATGCATCCAAGAAAGGACTAGGTGGAGTACTGATGTAGGAAGGTCGAGTTATCGCGTATATTTCAAGGAAACCAAGAAGGCATGAAGAGAATTAGGCAATGCATGATTTGGAATTATTGGGTATTGTTTATACCTTGCGAGTTTGGAAACATTATCTTATTGGATGAAAATTCGAGTTAAAAACTGATCATTGTGGATTGCATCACATTTTTACTCAAAGTGAGTTGAACAAGCGACAAAGGCATTGGTTGGAACTTTTAAGTGAATACGATTTTGAGATCATGTATATCAAGGGAACAATTAACAAAGTAGAAAATGTGTTGAGTCAGTGACCTCGCATTTTCTCTGTAATACCACTACAAAGAATCTTCAAGAAAATATTTTAGCGTTACAGATTGACGATGATTGGTACAAGGAATTTAAGGACAAATATCAGACAAAATACCATGATGGTACCGAAGTATGAAGGTTACTCATTGGACAACGATGGACTACTAAGATATAATGGACGAATTTATGTACCACCAAATGAAGAATTAAGAAATTTGATTTTGAATGAAGCTCATCGAGCAGTATATATGGCTCATCCTGGAATCATGAAGATAAAGGAAGACCTTAAATTTTTGTTCTTCTAGAAGGGAATGAAGGCTGATATAGTAAATTATGTGGAGAAATTTCTTGAATGTCAGCAAGTTAAGGATGAACATAGACATCCAACGAGACTGTTAAAAACTCATGTGATTCTTAAATTGAAATGGGAAGTCATTTTGATGGATTTTATTGTTGGATTTCCAATGACGACAAGGAGACATGATTCTATTTATGTGGTCATTGACAGATTGATGAAGAGTGCACACTTTATTCCAGTACGTACGACGTATCAGGCGCCGGACATAACAAGATTTTTTGTTAATGATATTGTGAGATTGCATGGTGTACCAAGAAAGATAATATTCGATCGAGGCTCGATATTCACTGGACTATTTTGGACTAGTTTCCAAGAGGCTTTGGGAACGCAGTTGAATTTCAGTACCACATATCACCCCGAAAAAGATGGAAAAATAGAAAGAATGAATCAAATTTTAGAGGATATGCTTCGAATGTATGTGATGGATCAACATAAACGTTGGGAAGAATTTTTACCATTGGTAGAGTTTGCATACAACAATAGTTATTAGAGTACGATAAGGATGGCACCTTTTGAGTTTCTATACGGACGACTATGTAGGACACCTTTGAGTTGGGGATCGACTAGAGGACAGAGTCCCGGTGGGACCAGAACTGATCCAAGAAATGGAATATCAGAGGAAATCCATAAGGAAACGAATTAAAGAAGTGCAAGACCAACAAAAGATTTATGCAAATGCACATAGTTTAGACTACAATTATGAGGTAGGTGATAAATTATTTTTGTGGGTGAAGCCGCATAAGAGTTCGATAAATTTTGGAAAGAGTGCTAAAATCTCTCCATGATTTGTCGGACCTTTCAAAGTTGTGGAAAATAAAGGACCCGTGGCCTACCGACTAGACTTACCTGATTCTTTGAGGCGTATGCACGATGTGTTTCATGTATCAATTTCACATCATTGTATTTCAGATCCATCACATGTTATTGACATGACTTCATTGTAGGTATCAGACGATGGTGCTCTCATAGTAGATTCATTCCACATCCCGGACCATCGCACTCAACAACTATGGCATTGAATAGTCGATCAAGTCAAGGTCTAGTGGGACAATTATAGCCCACACTCTACTACTTGGGAGGAAACATATGAGATGCGTCAACAATTTCCTTGATGATGAGAGAGAGTTGACTTGGATGGCCTTGATGATGACTTGGATGATCTAGCCCACCCATTTCTTTCCAAACAATTTTCCCAGGAGGGGTAAAACTTCCCACTTTTGAGCATGACGTCATGATATTGAGGGCTAGGGCTTGGTGTTGAGGTGCCACTCATTTGCACTTGGACATTTTGAGGAGAAGAGGGTTTTCACCATGATGAAATCACTTGGATGCTTGACACATGGCCTTAGGAGGCCCTTCTATGCTTCTCCAACACCAACGACCTCCTCAAAGTGGAAAAACGTCCCCTAAAGGGATGACATCATCCTAGATTAGGGTTTAATTTGTGCAAAAGATGAAATTTTAAGTGAATTGTTTAATATTATTGTGTTAAGGGGGAAATATTAGGGTTGTTGACCTCTAATCTTGTGTTTTACTCCTTATTTTGTTGACAATCCATGTTGGCTAATTTTTGTATAAATAGAGATCATAAGATCTCATTTTAAATCATAACTTTCCTCTCACAAGAGGAAATCGTATGAAATTCAGGCCTCCTTGGCTATTTTATCTCTTGTGCACTTGTGTATGGCTGATTTTATGAATGGTTGGTGGAATAAGGCCTAGCGCTAGCTTTGGATGATGAATTTCTAGCTCTTGTGGTGATTTGTCTTGGTATTCTTCTTGATATTGGTATGGTTTTCTACTATTATGCTATCATTATTTCAAGTTCAAGCATTTTATTCTAGGATCTAGGTGGGAAGTATAAGGGCATACACCCCCACCATGTATTTCACCATTGGTATTTGCTTCATCTCATTGATCAAGGGTTTGTTAAGAAAAGTATAACGACATACACCCTCTTAGCTTAAGCCCTAGCTTAGAGAAACTTGCGTTGGGAAGTAAAAGGGATTACACCCCCAAGGAGGTAGCTTCTCTAAGATCCTTGTGAATCCATTAACCCAATATTAAGGCACTAGTCATTGATTTGTTGCATTGGAGATATAAAAGTATTGCATTGGGAAACATGAAATTCGGTCTTTTTACTTCTTGCAAAAGTGGATTGTCTTCCTTGTGCCTTGGGCACCTCACAGCCACTAGGGAGTTCTCATATAAGGGATACTTATTGCTGCTGTTAGAAATTTTCATCTTCATCCATTAGGGCTGAAAAAACCCTAACTTACTTGCTCAAATAACTATTTATTCAACCATTAGTTTTGGCTCAAATTTTGCACACTTACTCTACTTGTCCTTACACACTTTCTAGCAAATTTTGAGGGGATTATAGTGGCTGATTTTATTGATGTAATACAATGAATTTTACATCCAAAAGGATGATATAATTTTCTACATACAAGTGTTTACAATAGCCTTATCTTTTATGCTAATAGTACTAGTTCTTTCACCTTGAGTTTAGCTAGTCAATTGCTAGTTTTTCTCTTGTTTTTTCTACTTGATCCTTAGCATTTATTGAGAAGATTATAGTATCTTTTTCTTTCTGATTTATATTGTCATATATTGTTGCAAGTTAGGGACAACAATATTAACTTTCTGATCCAACTAACATATATTGTTGCAAGGTGTGTTTTCTTATGTCTCGAGCAGGTACAATCATCTGAAAAAGCACTACACTTGTGGGGAATCCTTTGATTGACTTACAAGGAATCTCTCCCTACCCTTAATTTCATTTAGAATTGAACTATAGGGGATCCATTTCCACTTCCTTCCATATTCTTCTCAATCCCCCTAGGGTCACTGGGATCGCCTCCCTAGAGTGACCTAGTCACCCTTTAAGTGCAGGACCTACATCGAGGTGACATTGGTGTAGGATTCCCATAGTTGTATCACTTGTCCTTTGGTTGGGTCAGGATTTTCCCAACCTACAACTTGTTCCATAACATAAACTACTGAACATGAGCAGGTGGCAGTGGGAGATGTGGTAAGTATGATGTTATATTTTTATAGAACGTCAGAGGCGTTGATCAATCACCTTGATCGAGATGAGGGCAGAGAGTATGTACCCAATGAGGGTTTGCAACGCCCTCTAGTATTTAGTAGAAGTGTTCATAGAGAACTCGAGAAGGTGAATTTTCTTGAGTTCTGGGATGTCACAAATGGTTTAGTTGTTGAGGCATGGTTGGAGAACATGGAAATTTGCTTTGCACTGCACGATTACACCTCCAACATGAAGGTCTACATGGAGGTATTTCAACTGAAAGGGAGTGTGCTTCTTTGGTGGAAGACACTCATACCACAACTGAACATGGTCGTTGAAGATGTGTCATGGGAATTGTTTGAGGAAAGATTCCGAGAGAAATACCTTTATGAGGAGTTCATTGAGCACCAGCTTAATGAATTCAACGCTTTACGACAGGGAAATCATATAGTACTTGAGTATCAGGCTAGGTTCATGAAGTTTCTCAGATACGCTCCGCTTCTTAACATTGATAAATTAAAGGTTAACAAGTTTGTGTTTTGTCTCAATTTCAACATTCGTTCTAAAGTGAGGATATTGTTGCCTTGGACCTTTTATGATGCAATTCATAAGGCTCTTATTGTTGAAGAAGAGTTAAACAATGGGGATCAAGGTATGACTCCTTTCATACAGACTGGACAGACGTCACAGAGAGCGTCGCAGCAATAGACACATGTTAGGCAAACTCTTAGGCACCGTGATACACCTAGAGGACCTCTGTTTTCTACACCACGTAGACCAAATACTAGTCATAGGACTCTGTATAGATCACCAAAACAACAACAACAATGTCGTACTGAGCAACAACATCAGTCTAGATATTTTCCGCAAAACAGATCGAGGCCTTAGAACCCTAGACCCGCAAATTCTTCCTTTAGGACTAGGAGCACCGACCCTAAGAATGGATGTTATAATTGTGGAGAGCCACACTACCAGAGAGATTGTCCTATTGAGAAGGAAATATTTTTCAGATCAACAAGAAAGACAATAGTGGGAGATTTGGGCAAGGCCCATAGGATTCATGCAATGTTTAATAACCGTCAGTTTGAGCATCAGTCTACAATGCTTGAGACTTCAGGTATGATAGTTGATCAATGGTTTAGTGTGTTGATATATCCAGGAGCTACTGAGAGTTTTATATCAAGTGTTGTGCTTAAAAGAATTAAGGTGAAGGCAGTCAAACAAGATGCGTTTAGTTATGTATAAATTGCATCTGGTACCAAGCAAAATTTTGGAGGAGAAGTTAAGGATTGTAACATTAACTTGGGTGATTTCATCACAAGTGTAGACCCGTATGTCACAATATTGGGATCTTACGACATTGTGATTGGAATGGATTGGTCAAAATAGCATGATCCGATACTTAACTGTAAGACGAAACAATTAGGTTTGATTGATGATTTGGGACAGAGTAGAGTAATTGTGGGAAGAAACCAAGGTGTATCATTGAGATTTATATCTTCCCTACAATTACAAAAAAACACACGCAAGGGATGTAAGTTGTACATTATTCTAGCGCTTAATGAAAAAGGTGATGTAGAAATATTGGAAGACTTTCCTATAGTGTCAGAGTTTGCTGATGTTTTTCCTGAAGAACTACCAGGTTTACCACTGGAAAGAGAATTGGAATTTACTATAGATATAAAGCCTGGTATAGAACCAATTGCAAGAACAACATATTAGATGTTGACACCGTAATTGCAAGAGTTAAAGATGAAATTGAAGGAGTTATTAGATTTGGGACTTATACGTCTAAGCGTATCATCATGGGGTGCACCCAGTTATTTTGGTAAGAAAGAAGGATGGAACGTGGAGGCTTTGCATTGACTATCATCAATTAAACAAAGCCACGATCAAGAGCCAATATATGTTATCGATAATTGATGATTTATTTGATCAAATGAAGGGAGCAACAATATTTTCAAATATTGATTTGAGATCGGGATATCATCAATTGTGAATTAAAGAGAAAGATATTCCTAAAAAAATATTTAAGACATGGTTCAAACATTATGAATTTACTGTATTTCTGTATGGATTGACGATTTCCCCGGGTGAATTCCTGAGTTTTATGAATGGGGTATTATGCGAGTACTTGGATAAGTTTGTACAGGTATTTATTGATGACATGTTGATTTACTCTCGAACAAGAAAGGAGAACAAAGAACACCTGATATTAGTGTTGCAATGTTTAAGAGAAAACAAGTTGTACAGAAAGTTGTCGAAATTTTCATTTTATCAGACAAAGATTCATTATTTGGGATACATTATCTCTGGAGAATGTATCGTTGTGGATCCAATGAAATTTGAGGCAATTATGGAATGGCCAGCACTGACGAATGTGCAAGAAGTACGTAGGTTTATGGGATTAGAAGGTTAGTATCGACGCTTTGTAGAAGGATTTTCAAAGATAGCAAATCCAATTATGGAATCATAGAAGAAAAACAAGAAATTTGTATGGACAGATAAATGCGCGGAAGAATTTCAGAAACTTAAGAAGTTATTAACAAAAACACTGATATTGAAAGTTTCAGATATGGACAAGGAATTCTTGGTATGCACTGACGCATCCAAGAAAGGACTGGGTGGAGTACTGATGCAGGAAGGTCGAGTTATCGCGTATATTTTAAGGAAACCAAGAAGGCATGAAGAGAATTACACAACGCATGATTTGGAATTATTGGCTATTGTTTACACCTTGTGAGTTTGGAGACATTATCTTATTGGATGGAAAGTTGAGTTAAAAACTGATCATTGTGGATTGCAACACATTTTTACTCAAAATGACTTGAACGCGCGACAAAGGCATTGGTCTAAACTTTTAAGTAAATATGATTTTGAGATCGCATATATCAAGGGAACAATTAACAGAGTAACAGATGCGTTGAGTCAGAGACCTCACATTTTCTCCATAATACCACTATAGAGAATCTTTGAGAAAATATTTTAGCGTTACATATTGACGATGATTGGTACAAGGAATTTAAGGACAAATATCAGACAAAATACCGTGATGGTACTGAAGTATGAAGGTTACTCATTGGACAGAGACAGACTAATAATATGTAATGGAAGAATTTATGTACCACCAAATGACAAATTAAGAAATTTGATTTTGAACGAAGTTCATCGAGCAGTATATATGGCTCATCCTGTAATCACGAAAATTAAGGAAGACCTTAAAATTTTGTTCTTCTAGAAGGGAATGAAGGATGATATAGTGAATTATGTGGTGAGATGTATTGAATGTCAATAAGTGAAGGTTGAACATAGACATCCAACGAGATTGTTACAAACACATGTGATTCCTAAATCGAAATGGGAAGTCGTTTCGATGGATTTTATTGTTCGATTGCCAATGACGACAATGAGACATGATTATGTTTTTTTGGTCATTGACACATTGACGAAGAGTGCACACTTTATTCCAGTACATACAACGTATCATGCGCAGACATAACTAGAGTTTTGTTAACAATATTGTGAGATTGCATGGTGTACCAAGAAAGATAATATCCGATCGAGGATCGATATTCACTAGACTATTTTGGACTATTTTCCAAGAAGCTTTGGGAATGCAGTTGAATTTTAGTACAACATATCACCTTGAAACAAATGGAAAAACAAAAATAACGAATCAAATTTTAGAGGATATGCTTCAAATGTATGTGATGGATCAACATAAACGTTGGGACAATTTTTTTATCATTGGTAGAGTTTGCATCAAACAATAGTTATCAAAGTACGATAAGGATGACACCTTTTGAGTTTCCATACAGACGATCATGTAGGACACCTTTGAGTTGGGATCGACTAGAGGACAAAGTTCTGGTGGGATCAGAAGTGATCCAAGAAATGGAATCACATCGTTTAGACCATAATTATGAGGTAGGTGATAAAGTTTTTTTGCGGGTGAAGCCGCATAAGAGTTCGATAAAGTTTGGAAAGAGTTCTAAACTCGCTCCACAATTTTTTAGACCTTTCAAAGTTGTGGAAAAGAAAGGACCCGTAGCCTACTGACTAGACTTACCTGATTCTTTGATACATATGAGCGATATGTTTCCTGTATCAATTTTACGTCATTATATTTCAGATCCATCACTTGTTATTGACATGACTTCATTGCAGGTATCAGACGATGGTGATCTCATAGCAGAGACAATCTGCATCCTAGACCATCACACTCGACAACTATGGCATCGAATAGTCGATTAGGTCAAGTTCCAATGGGATAGTTATATCCCACACTCTGCTACTTGGGAGGACACATATGAGATGCGTCAACAGTTTCCTTATTTATTTTTATAGTTTGATATATAGATTAGTATTAGTTGCAGTTATTTCTTTGATTGATAGATTGTACAAACTTTGGAATGAAGTTTAAAACAAGAGGGGGTGTATGTAACATCCAGCTCCACTAATCACTTATATATATTGACTTATTCTTTGAGGAAACTTGCAAGCAAGTGATTCAATTAAAACATGGTACATTATGATTATGTTTGGTTTATGAGTTATGTTGTGTTGGGTATTGAGATTATATGTTATTTATTGATGTATAGTATTGACATGTATTATGATGAGGTTTCCTGAGTGTGCAGGAAATGTGACATGATGAGGATGTCGATGGCATGCATAGACTTCTTTGGACTCTGTATTGAGTCAGGGAGTGGACTTTTATTTTGTTTTGAGTACTTGATTTATACACACATATTTGATGATGATTTAGTATGGATTTCATGTATATGGATTATTGACATTATCTTCATCAGTGGATGCAGACATGGTGACGCTTGCTAATCCGACTCGCATATGGAGTAAAGGAGTTATACACATATCCCAGACAGATGAGGGAGAGGTGTGGCAGTTTCCATGTCACAACCTACTAGCACTTTCGTCGTGATCTGAACTAAAGGTTAGTGATTACCTTGTTCCAAGAGGTTAACGATGTAGTGAGGGAAGACTGAGACAGTGGCTCACAAGAATTATTGAGGGGTGCACAGTAAGGTGGATGCATTATTCCTCAGCAAGATCATATTCTCACACAAGGTCGACAAGCAGAGTATTGACTCCCAGCGTCGGACAACTTCCAAACTAGTCAATGGCAAGTGGCACCCTTGGAGCACGGAAGTGCGTCTTGAAGGGAACGTCGCAAAATAAAAATGGTGAATCAATAAAATTCTAGAAGGCCTAGAAAATAAGATAAATGCTTAGACTTTGTTAGAAAAGATCATACAATTTATTATTAAATGATAAACTAGAAAACCTAACAAAGAGTCTAAGTCTAATTGTTTAACTAAATAAAATATTATTGGCTAAGGGAATTTGGTTAAATAAACATTAGTAAGGAAGAATAGGAATACATTTAAGATATGTGCACATGTGTGCATGATATTAATAAATAAAAAAATTAATTAAAAAAAAATCATTTCATGAGAGAATGGGTTGTTAATCTAGAGAAGTATCCTAAGTGAATTAAAACACTAAATCCTAACTAAAAGAAGAGCCTTAATCAAACTCAAACTGAAGTTTAGTTAGGGGACACGATAAAAGAGGAATTAGGGAACTAAGAGACAAACTAAGAGGAATTATAGAAACTAATTGTGGGTGTGAGAGAAAATGTTTATTTAATTAAATTAAAAAAAAAAAATTAACATGTGCAACTGGCGGAAAGTGTGACATGTGTTATGGGTGAATAATCCTTAATTTAATTATTAAAAATTAGCTAATTGTGCATGAGATGACATGTGTCAAGGTAAATTTTCCTATAAAAGAAATAGTGAGGAAGAGAGAAACTACCCTATTGTTGGATGAATGGAATGCTTGTGAAATTTTTATTGACCAAGTTTACTTGTGTGAGTTGGGTTCAAGCTTGTGCAAGAGGTGGAAGCCTCTCCTTGTGAGGGAAAGCTAGTTCCATTGATATTTGGTTTTCTGTGTGTGGCCCCTTTGTGGCTCGAGGGGCTAAGGGGGAAGAAGAGTACCCCTAGCGTTGGTTGGGAGGTACCAGTGAAGTCTTGGGACTAGCAAGCATGAGCAAGAAGACACGATAAAACCTCCAAGTGAAGACTTCTTAAACAACAATGGTACACTGGTTACGATATTTGATTACTATAAATATTTTATGATCTACAGAAATTTTTATGGTATAATGACACGTATGGATTCAAAGTTATATATACATAATATTCTTATTTATAGTTGGAAGGGTTTACATTTCACTATGTATTAAATGTTAGATTAGCTTCAATTTTTATTTATTTTTATAATATAATAGCATTTAAAAAGAAATGATGAATGCTTATTTTCAGTTTGAAGGAATGATGCGAATGTTTTTGGTTAATTCCGATTAAAGGAATGATACAATTGTTTTGTATAAAGAT
Organism: Picea engelmannii; assembly: GCA_009831015.1. Classification (NCBI taxonomy): domain Eukaryota; kingdom Viridiplantae; phylum Streptophyta; class Pinopsida; order Pinales; family Pinaceae; genus Picea; species Picea engelmannii. The sequence continues at coordinate 279,301 of ML780894.1, read as the reverse complement.
GAGTGACAGTTTTTTACGAATGAACGAATTTATTGATCTGATAAAGGTATCTACATTAATATATTAATGAATAGAAAATGCATCTTATATAAAATTTCCGTTCATTGGAAGAGCAACCTGTTAAATTTCTATTGCCGGAGAGATTAATATTATATATATTTATTTTCGCATGTAGAATTTTATCGCTTCGCACAATGATGAATATAAGGTTGTTGTTCCAATTGAATGTCAATGTAGGTTAACTTGCAATATGAGTGACAGGATGGACTTGCGAGGAGGATGTTGGACGCAGCCTCGAGCGTGGCCAACATCCTCAACTCTTCTTGTGCTTTTTAGTAACTTTTTATCGTCCTTTATTAACACTTAGTTACATAGATGAGTTCATTCTTTGTGAGATCATCGATAGTATGCTTATGGGATTGGGTACGCTAGTTAACTGTTGAAACTTTAAGTTTTGCTTATAATATACTTATATATGGTTTCAATGTTGCACTTATGGGTTCGACGTCAACGATTATAGCCTTTCCAATATTAACTATGAGTTCATAATCCTACTCTTAACTATCTAATAAGACCAATCATTTATAATTTACAAAACATCAAAAATATTTTGATAATTATAGTTTTGTTCTTCTATCGAAAACCTTCCCTATTTTTTACCACGTTACACCTATATACATGCATGCCCACGAATTACAGGTATTTTTAATGATGTTTTTATGACTGTAGTTGGAAGCATTATTCGATGCTAATATCGAAACTAGCAATGATGGGTTACTTAGGTAGGTTGAAAACTTAGTTGAATGAAATATTTGATTGGAGGATTCGAAGGATCCACAATATTGATTATCGTAGTTCGACGTTTCAAGTTCATATAAGGACCCATCATCAGGACATCTAAGCCTGGGTAAAGATAAACCTGAAGAGCATATATAAATAGTGAACCTACGTGAGGTTCACTATTTATCTATTCTCTTCAGATTTATCTTTACCCAGGCTTAGATGTCCTAATGATGGGTCTTAATAAGGAATCGAAATGTCGACGTCCGCTAATCAATATTGTGGATCCTCCGAATCCTCCAAGCAATCCCTCCCACATAAATCTTGTTGTTCATAAATCTTTGATATCTGGATCACTGAATTAAGAGTCTGAGTTCAAGATATTTAGTTATATTTTTCATTATTAACTGTGAATAATGCTTGGGTTGTCGTGCCCATGTGTATAGTATCCTCATAATCACATACATGAAGAATCATATTTTATTATGCCTACACTTTTGGATTTCCGCCGGAAATTGTCCTTGGGTTCTTTTCCAATGGATTTTCTTTAGTTAGTGTCGGAGTAACTCTTACTACTTGTGAATGGTCCGATTTGTAGTGTCTTTCTTCCTTGAATACTGATTTTAGTGAGCGATTCTCTGCAACAATGTTTGATTGAAGTCACATGACCTTCTCTGATGTATGAAATCTCTTCGGTTTTTAACTCCTTGTTTCCCATGACAACTTGTTATATTATTATCTTAGTTGTTGTCATTCCAAGCCATACCTCAACTCTCCGCCTTGAGTATTCCGAGTTAATTTTATTCCTCTGTTTAACCACTTTTCGAGTTTTCTCCCAACAGATTCAGATCCGTTTTAAAAGGGGAAAACATAATTCTTCAGTCATAAAACCTCCCTATCAAAAATTGTGGCCTTGTTGCCTTTATGTTATTCCAGGTTGAAATGAGATTATCTCTTGTTGATTTTTACTTTAGCCTTTTATCCTCGCCTTAAAAACTGTAGGGCAGGGCGAATAGGTTAAATTTTATCTTGTCTAACAACACGTACAACCAAGTTATAGGGGCGTTTGTATCTGTCGTAAAGGAATAGATAGAAATGGACTCTTTTTTCGTGAAAATAACATGCAATGGGAATGAGGCAATGTGGAAACAATCCTTCATCAATGCACAATTACACTGGTATCCAATTGATCACTGGAGCATTAAATGTGTCGATTCTGATCTTAGAGTGAATTTTAGTCGATGAGGCAGTGAAGTGAGCACGTCTTGGTGCTTGAATTGACACATGTAAACAACCCTCGGTTCTTACGGATACTTGTAACCGATCTTGTGTTGTTCACCAGTCTTTCTTTATATATATATATATATATATATATATATATATATATATATATATAGTAGATTCAATTTGGCATTGTTCTAAATAGTTATGGGAATGTAAGGTATCTTCTAATCTTATATATATTATATTACCCTCAACTAAACTAATTTAAAAATTAGAGGGTGACTTCAAGAAGTCTTTATCTTTGCAAATTCCCATGTAAATAATCTAATTATGAACTCTAAATAATGATATTTAAGCCTAAACTCAAGGATTGAAGATTAAGGTGTTTAAATGTTATTTTTAATTTGATTAAGAGTATAATAAGTGGGGGGGGTGATGTTTTCCCTTAAATTGTTAAAAGGTTTTCACCCAATGTTACTTTTAGGCAGTCAAAGTACCATGGTTAGTGTTAACAATTCCATCATTCGTTATTGGATTATATGTATATATTTTCTTGATTATAGTAATAATGGAGGTAATGGTAATTCATCGTTTAATGAATTGGATTATAAATTTATTCACACTTCTCGACCTGATTAAATTTTGCGCAAGGTAGATAATTAATTGTATTATTATGCTTCCATCTTAGATGAATCACCTTGATTGGGTATTAGACTGTAAGAAGTCTTAAAAGTTAGATTTTTTGTAGCAAGCATAGTGTTATAATTTAATGATGAGGATTCATGATGTTGTTTAGAGGCGTGCAGTTATAAAAAAAAATTGTGTTAAGTAACAAAGGAATGTCACAATTAGGATGGGTAAATAATGATACAGAGCTCAAGTTTACGAAGTAGTGTAAGATCAAATTTGGTATAAGTGAAAACTATATTGATGAAGTGAAGGTATACATAGTACCACTTGATGTGTGCGGTGTAGAATTTGGAATCCCCTATATGTGTTTGATGGATGAAATCTTCATAAGGAGAGAAAAATAGTACCCCTTGATCAAGGATGTGAAATCCATCATCAAGCATACAAAGGTAAATCTAATATCTCTTTGGTAAGTTCTAACCAAACCAACAAATTTATCAATTATAGCAGGAAGTTTGTATTACTTTTCTTAAGAGAGAATCAACCACGAAATGAATTGGTATAAATAAAGGCATCCCTAAAGGGGTGTATTAAAGAGAATAAAAATAAGTTGGAGGAGCTTATGAATCATACAAAGAAGTGTTCCATGATCCTAAAAGGTCAACACCTAATAGGGAAGTGGATCATGAGATACGATTTTTTCTTAACTCCCCATTGCTAAACATTGGTCTGTATAAACAATCTATCCTAGATGCAGATGAAGTGAAGACACACTTGTAATAGATATTGAAGTAGTGAGTGATTTGAACAAGTACCTCACTTTGTGGGTCACCTATCATCATAGTACCCAAGAAGGATAGGATTTGGAGAATGTGTATCGACTAAAAATCTTTGAACAAGACCACTCTTAAGAATTGACATAATCTACCCAAGATCGATGACATTATGGATCGGTTGGAACATGCCAAGTTCTTCAGGGAGTTGGATCTCAAATATAGATACCACCATGTACGATTCAAAGAAGAATACATATGGAATACCATCTTCAAGGTAAAACAACGTTTGTAGGAATGGCTAGAAATGCATTTTTCTTTATGTCTCTTTTATTGTGTATATTTTTAGATTCATTTGTAATAGTGTGTTTGGATGATATATTGGTTTATAGCTCAACTTGGTAAGATCATATCTTACATTGACATGTGGGTGTTAGAGACTCTTAAAAAACATTAACTATTGGAAAATGTTAAGAAATGAAAATTTTCCCAGTGGACATTGGCGTATTTAGGGTATGTGATTGGTGGAGGGGAAATCAATATATATCTTGTTAATATGGAGGCCATAATAAAGTGGCCAAATCCTACAAATGTTACTGAAGTTAGAAGTTTTTTTGGGGGTATCATAATGCCTATGAAAGTTTAAGCATCATTTTAAGTTATAATTGCACCCCTCCATGCCATAACAACCAATGGTTAGAGTTTCTAGTGGGGAAATAATTAGCACAAACATTTTAGTGAGATAAAATGAAATATTAGTAAAGCACCAGGTCTTACATTGTCTAATTTTCAGAAGCCTTTCTAAGTGGAGATGGATACAAGCGGATATTCTATGGGAGCGGTCTTGATGTAGGGAGGTAAGCCAATATGCTATCATTTTGAAATGATTCAAGGGGGACTCTTGAGCTACCCTACATATGAAAATGAACTCTATGCTCTGGCTCAAACTATTAAAAAGTGGAAGCATTATCTGATGGGAAAGGAGACCATCATCCACACTGATACCATCCCCTACCTATACCTATACATACATGATTATCTATGTGTGGTAGTTGATTGGTTTAGCAAGATGTACATTCTTATGCTTTGTAAAAATACCATCAAGGAACAATATGGAATAAACATGTCCTTTGAAAAGGTTTGGGTGCACTTTGGGATACAAGGGACTTTCATCTTAGAAAGAGATACTAGATTTTTTAGTGCCTTTTGGACTACCCTTTGAGAGAAGATGGACACCAAGTTGGAGAGATCAATAATTTTCCATGCATAGACATATTTTTAGATAGAAGTAATGAATAAGACATTGGTTTAACTTTTTAGGGGTTTCAATCAAAAGCATCCAAGGGCCTAGGAAGAAAATTTGGTTTATATTCAACACTCTTGTAACATAGTAGTCCATACTTCTACTAATAAGTCCCATTTTGAAACTTGTTTTCAGTATTTTCCCTCTTCTCCCTTAGATGTTTTATATCGAAAACAAGGAGTGAGGAAAGGCACTACAAGAAAAGGATTGAAGGCTAATTATTATTATTTTTAATTTTAGGCAACTCCTTTTGAAATTATATTAGAAATTTAGGAAGTCACGAGAAAGGTACAAGGTTTATCATGATCAACATAGAATTGAGAAAACATTCAAGGTGGGAGAACAAGTTTGGTTGTACACGAACGAAGAAAGGCTACATGGTCTTGGTAAGAAAATTAAGGCTCCGTGGTATGGTCCTTTTGAAGTGTTGGAGAAGGTGGATGATAATACCTACATACTTAATCTACCTTTGTATATGCACATTTTCTTAGTAGTGAACATGGAGAATCTGAAACTCTATGAGCCTTCCATGTTAGATCAAGAAAATAATGAAAAAATCTTACCTACCATAGGGTACCTAGCACCATAATATCAATCATAGTTAGCAGAAGATACGATTTTACAGAAGAATTCTAGAACAACTAGACAAGGTAGTATGAACTCTAGTAGGTTGGGATGAAAGGAAAACTTCTAGACAAGGCCAAATGGTACTCCAAGGAGAAGGTTGAGGAAAAATTTAGTCACCTTCTTTAGTAAAGGATTTTGAGAAAAAAAAGGCCTCCCTAAATGGGGAGGTATGATCTAGAACAAATCATCATATAATTTTCCATATATTTTGGTACTTTTCTAGGTGGAAAAATTTTAGAGGCATGTTCTACTTTGGAGATTTTGGGTCTTGAACCTTTTGAAGCTTGTTTGAGTCCTTAAATGGTTGATTTTTGGGTCAAAATTTTTAAATCATATCTCCAACATCTCGATGTTGTTCTACACTTCAAGAGATTTCCAATGGTGTGAGAATAATCTCAATCATAGTTCGCATGTGGAAATTATGCCTCATGCAAATTGACCTATCTTGTTGACCACCATGGTATCAAGTCAATTCCATGTTATCTTCCATTACTCACACATGTGGATCTAGTCACATATGTATTTTCAAAATTATTCTAGAGGGTTTAAAACCCTAACAATACTTGGGGGTTGAGGCACTTGCAAAAATCCTAACCCTACACAACTATTAGAATATGTTATAAATAGGGCCATTAGGAAAGGTAGGGGTTCCATTCTTATTGTGTTGAGTATTGTTCCATAATAGAGTAAAGCATTGAGAGTAGGATACTGAGGGAGATCATAGGAAGAAGGAGATCCAGTAGCATCCATATTGGCCATAGTTTCCATGGCATCTCCATAATGAGAGTACCTTTCTTTGTACTCACATTTCATAATTGAGAAGAAAAGAGAAGAACATATGCCTCGTCTGCTTGCTAGGTTTTTATCATATTAGGTTTTCCTGGGGTACATCTTGTGTTCATTGTGTGGATGGTGTGTAATTGATTGTCTCTTTCATTTCATTTTTTTCATCTTATTTCAGCAATTTCCATGTTAAAGTTAGAATATTAAGAGTTTAATATTCAGTATAATACTGCAAAGCAAAAACATCGAAGAACACTATAAGATTTGTTGTGACAAACTGTTCTAGTTGAATATCCATGGTAGTTTACAGATCATAAGTACATATGATATGCACAACTAACAATGGATCATAACTATTGGTGACCTTGTCCAGTTGGACTTTCCAGTATATCCAAGAACATTTATGGAAATGCAATTTGGTGAAGTTTTAACACAATGGTCACCCTAGAAATTATCCTCTAGCAACAAAGGAACGATTTGGCGTAGGTCACCTTCATGGAAATCTTCCAAAACATAAAAATGTAGATTCTGTATTGGAGGATTGGAACCATCGTGTGTCAAGGACGAACTATTTCCTATCTCAAGAGGAGCAACACACAGTTCAAGATTCAATGCATTTATTCGCAACCAAAATATTAGTCATATCTCATATAATTAACAAACAATGAAAATTTTAAACATTTCAATTGCACTCAGTAATGTCGAACAAAACAAATCCATGTTCCATAAACAATTAATGATGAACAATTGAAATCCCCCCGAGGGGCACCTCAATTGGTAAGTGTTGTGATATGAAGTGTTATGTTCGATGAGGTTCCAAGTTCAAATCCCCCCGATTTACCCATGCCTGCGGAAAGGGAATACGTATGACACCTGGAGGTTCTAGCGGTAGCGATCGGAATCAACCTCGTGTCACGCGAGTACGACACTGACATAGTTGGTGATTCTTCTAGTGATAAAAAAAATGATGAACAATTGGAGCCTTAAGTTTTAGTATGCATATGTAAACAAGTGATGTCAATATCCAATCTATGCTTCACCATTGGCTTAGTTAACACATTGCTAGGAAAAATTAGTACCATCTTCTACAAAGAAGACCATATACCCCCATAGAGGCCAACCTTTGTGGTTTTTTATTTTAGTGAATACATTGGTCCATGGATTCCCTGCAATCCAACATATCTGCCAATTGAAATTGTATAAAAGGGCGTTGTACATATGTTCCACTTAAAATTGCATGGGCATTCACAATACATCAATCACAAGGGGTTCCATTACTAAAAGTTATTATAGATATCGGTAATGTTGAATGTTAAGGTTTGACTTTCATTGCAATATCAAGAGTCTTGTCCTCATGGGACCTTCACATCTCCTAGCATTTTCTTTCAACATTTACACAAGAATGAAGGAAAATGCCCATATCAAGTGAAGGAATAAAAAAGAGGCCTTACTCCATGGTACATCTATGCCATCATATCTCATTTGACAATTTGATATGCATTTTAATTACACTTTTGCAATGGAGAACTCTTCTCCACATTGTTGTTGTAACTACATCACTGAGCAACTATCAATTTCACTATTAATTATTTATTAACTAATCCCATATCTTTAAGTTCATTTTACACTTAATTTGAGTAAAGATTTCAAGTTGTCTAACACAATTTTATTCATTGAAAATAGGTACATAATTGTGTTGTTAAAGGTATTGAAATATGTAACTTTGTAGGAGTTCCAAAATATTTTCAAAATCCAAACACTATTCATTAGAAATCAACGTGTTTCAAGGTATTTTTGAAGGATTAACTCCTACTTGTTTTAATGAATACATTGTATATGCAATGAAGTAGACTATTCTTAAAAGTTTTTTTATGAATCAATTATGAGTACAAAAGAGAGAAGCAATGGATCAGTTCTATCAAAACCGAAAACCAGACCAAACCAGTTGACCCCAAAAATGTGAAACCAGACTGGACCGGAAAAATAAAAAAAAAATCGATCAAGCAAAAACTACATAAAATATTCAACTTTTGAAAAAAAACATATATATTCATGTGCATACATATTAATCCAAACCATTTGTACACAAATATGCAAAGTTTCTCATTTATATAGCAAGCGTGCATATAACCTAAATAACACTGAGTGCAATCCATCTCTAATCCAAAATACATCAACAACAAGGCTTTAAATGGCCTCTAGAGTCCAAACAAAAACATGATACAACAAATAAATACACATCATCAAGTCCGTTACTTATATAAGGATCCTCATCATCAATGTCACCCTCTAAGCATTAAAATAAGATAGAAAAAGGTTAACATGCCTAATAAGTGATTTTACTTGAGTGAAGGGTACATTTTTACAAGGGTGGTGATAGAAGAGTTCAATAATCAATGTCAACAACATCAAGGTACATAGAGGGCTTGGTGATATTGATTAAATTCCAGTTCCATACCCTCATACATGATAGAATCCAATGGAAACATTGCAATCCTGCCAATCTTGAAATCCTGAAAACTCTTACTGAATTTTGAATGGGACCTAAAATTTTACTTTCTCCATATGAAGTCCAATGAGGTTGGAACTACTCTCAAGCATCATGAAACAATTAATGGCAATTTTAAAAATTTAAGTAAAAGGAAGTGAACCGCTTTTAGTCGATTCGGTACAAAATCGACGATTTTCAAGAAACCCCCTGATTCCTTATGACATTCACATGACGCATAGGCCCACAAATTTCAATTTTTTTAGAGAAAAAGCAATTGTTTAATGAAAGGAGGACCTATTATCGAACCCTAGGGTAATGATAATTTTAAATTATTAAAGTAAAAGGAAGTTACATTCACTTCCTTTTACTTTAATAATTTAACATTATCATTACCCTAGAGTTCGGTAATAGGTCCTCCTTCCATTAAACAAATGTTTTTTTCTCTAAAAAAATTGAAATTTGTGGGTCTATATGTGTCATACGAATGTCATACGGAACCAAGGGGTTTCTTGAAAATGGTCGATTTTGTACTGAACCGACTAAAAGAGGTTATGGTGCACTGGTCAGACTGTTTTTTCCTCCAAACCAGTTCAACCGACTGGTTTTGTTGGACTGATCCAGTTTTAATAACACTGCTAGGGATGGAGATCAATGGAGAGATTTATGAAGATAGTTCTGGAGATGGTTGAATTTAATATCTTATTATGAAATAATTATTATGGTCACCTATTTTATATAAGATAACCTATTGTACAAAAAAAATACACAAAAGAATGAATGATTGAATAGAATTTCCCTTCGTGGTTTTTTAAGTGTAAACCCCTGATGTCCTTTGCTTGATATATATTTGAGTGTATTTTGTAAGTTTTAAACCTCTAAAGTGAAATAATGTATACACATCCTTAATAAAAATAGAAAGAACAACAGTGGCATGCACATAGTACATAGAGATTTACCAAAGAAACCCTTAATTGGGAAAACCAACAAACCTTAGAGCCACACCTCTTTCTTTCTCCTTGTGTTAAATTCACCATTTAAAATAAAATATATACTCCTAATGCAACATCCAAAATCCTAATATGTTAACCCAGATTATATT
>ML780894.1:231837-260310 GCA_009831015.1 Picea engelmannii | reverse complement strand
ATATTTAAATGATAAAGTAATGGAGAACTTTCTAATTATGGAAAATGGTTAACCCTAAAAATGAGGAAAATAGGTTAAGTGACCTATAAATGGGTTAAGTGACCTAGAAAGGAAGATATTTGGAGAGTATAAATAAGAGGCAAGGCTCTCTCATTTTATATCACACTTGAGCATATTGAATATCTATAGATGACTGAGGTAACCAAAGGATATCTAAGCCGAATTTGAGAGGGAAGGTGAAGGAAGCTCCAACTCACCTATTCTCTAGATACAACAAGAAGGAGGTTACAACCCCCTATGTTCTTCGGCTACAACCACATGTCCTTGCCACGTCCAACCGCCCTTAAGTAGAAGTAGAATGATGGAACCACTGTCACACTATCACTATGAGATATACCGATGTAAAATTGTACCAATAAACCTGAACCATGCATCAACCTGTACCTCAACCTGTAATCAACATGTACCATAAACAAGTGCATCAACCATGCACCAACCTGTAATCAACTTGCACCATAAACAAGTGCATCCAACCATGTACCAATTATGTACCAATCATGTGTCAACTACTCATCAACTATGACTCATCAATATGTACCAACATCATCAACTATACACCTCATGTATGTGCCAACTCATCAACTACTTGTCGCAACCATGTACCCAACATGTACCTTAACCAAAAGCCCTCTTCAATTTCATCATACAAATATGATTTGTATCTTTGTAATAGATCTGGTGTATATGATCACATACCTGCAAACCTTCCTTAACTTTCACAACAAGAGACTAGCATTTTCATCAAACTTTTATTTAGTCTCACATGACTAGTTTGGGATTAGTCAACAACCCTAACTTGAAATAATCATAACTATGTACCTATAATGAATAAAGATCTGAAATTAGTACACAATGTTCTTCAATTTGTTTTATGCAATTCCTCCAGGTGTCACTACTTGTAACCTCTCAGAAAAGGATTTATAGCAAAAATGGCATACCTTTCTGAATTTTGGATTATTCTAGAGAGTGTACCTCGCATGGAATATTTTTTGAATTGATTTGAAAATGTTACACATAATACTACATAATGTACTCTAACCGACTTACTGAATTTTGATCTGTTATGAATAAGTTATGACGTTTTTACCCGAAACACATGTTTAAGACTAGTTTCAGGACTAGCCACAAACCCTATTTTCCACAGAGTGTAACTCCAAAAATACAATGAACCACAAAAGAAATTTTTTACCACAGATACTTGGATATGTTTCCTCAATGACCTATCAATTTCACAGTCTAAATCATTCTATAAAAAACGTTATTGTGAAAATAGTGAGATGGCCTGTAAATAACATACCTTAGAAAGCATCAACAAAAGAATTTATCCTCCCTTGAATTTCGGTCTTCTTTTCTTCACCTTCCCTCTGAAATTCGGCTTAGATATCCTTTGGTTACCTAAGTCACCTATAGATATTCAATATTCTCAAGTGTGATATAAAATGAGAGATCCTTGCCTCTTATTTATACTCTTCAAATATCTTCCTTTCTAGGTCACTTAACCCATTTTTAGGTCACTTAACCTATTTTCCTCATTTTTAGGGTTAACCAATTTTTATAATTAGAAAGTTCTCCATTAATTTATCATTTAAATATTCCTCTTTGAATTTGTCACCTCACTTTATCATTTAAATAATATTCTTTGATTTTGTCACTTCACTTTATTATTTAAATAATCCTTCTTGACTTTGTCACTTTACTTTATCATTTAAATAATAATTTATTCTTTGCAAGCTCTTTGATTTCTTTGACCTTTTGGGGCTTCAAGCCAACATATGAGGGTCCTCCAATTTCGTAAGGCCATAACTCTCAAACCGTGAGGAGTTATGTGACATTCCACATACCACCAGAAATGGCATGACAAGCACTATCCATCTAGGATAGTTTCACCAACAACTTCATTGATCTTCATCTCATTATTCCACATACAAGCATGGGTCCTCCAACCGTTCTCCTAGGATAACTCAATCCGTAAAGCGTCTTCCCGTGAGGGATTTCACCTTAAAATATATTAAAACTCATACCATTATACATGAAACAACCTTGGGTCCATTACCCAAACCTATGTGCTACCGAAATTCGCTACCAGACTTTCTTCAAGGGTTGACATCAATGACAACCAACCTTAATCAACAATATCCCCCTTTGGAATTGATGGAAACACTCTGATGCAATACTGAAATCATTTCATGAAATACTGAAGTCATATCACTCATGCTCCCCCTAGCACTCATGCTCCCCCTAGAACCATGCCTATGTCCTTTTCATCTCTGTGACCATTTCTCCCCCTGGAATCATGCCTCTGTCCTCTACATCTGATGAATCTCTCCCCCTTTGTCATCAATAGTAAATATATCTTTCTGTCTAGGGCTTCTCCCCCTGACTGAACTGTCCTCTTTATGGTGCTTCCTCGTGTACATCTAAGACATATAAGATAAGCATTCAAAAGCATTCATTTTGGAGTAGAAATAACTCTGAGTCTCTGGCGAAGATACTCAAAGGCTTCCCATGGAAGTGGTTTTGTAAAGATGTCTGCCACTTGTTCTTTTGTGCCCACATACTCAACTCTAATGTTCTTTTCTACAACCTGTTCCCGTAGAAAGTGATACTTGATTGGAATGTGTTTCATCTTGGAGTGAATCACCGAGTTCTTTGAGATATTTATGGCACTTGTATTATCACAATAGATTGGAATGGGCTCATCATACTCAACTTGTATATCTGTCAAAGTTTGTTTCATCCAAAGACCCTATATACAACATGTTGTTGCAATATACTTTGCCTCGGTTGTAGATAGAGATACGGATGATTGTTTCTTGCTTAGCCATGATACTAAACACTCACCCAAGTAGAACCTTTCTCCACTGGTGCTTCGTCGGTCATCAATACAACCTGCCCAATCTGCATCGGTGTAGGAAATAAGAGATAGATCCTTTCCTTTTGGATACCATAATCCAAACTCTTATGTTCCTTTGAGATATCTGAAAATTCTCTTCACCGCTAATACATGTGATTCCTTTGGTGTTGCTTGAAAACATGCCACTTGTCCAACTTCCTACATTACATCTGGTCTGGATGTTGTCACATATAGTAGGTTTCCAATTATTGACATGTATTGCCTCTGATCTATAGAATTTGAATCACCATCTTTGCTTAACTTGCAATTGGTTTGCATGGAAGTGATAACTGGTTTACAATCTTCCATTCTGAACCTCTTTAGCATTTCTCAGATATACTTGGTTTGAGAAATAAAAATTCCTTGGTTGCTTTGACGTATCGAAAGTCCCAGAAAGAAAGATAGTTCACCAAGTAATGACATTTCAAATTCATTTTGCATATCCTTTGCAAATTTTTGGCTTATCCTGTCATCATCACTACCAAAAATAATATCATCAACATAAACTTCAATTAATAAAATATTACCTTGACTTACCTTGATGTAGAGGTTGTTGTCTGCACTTCCTTTTATGAACCCTGCTTGTTGTAGATATTTATTCAGTCTAGAGTACCATGCTCTAGGAGCCTATTTTAAACCATACAAGGCCTTATTTAATTTTCACACATAGTTTGCATTCTTTGACAACTAAAATCCTTCTAGGTTGTTCGATGTAGACTTATTCTTCAAGTTCCCCACTTAGAAAATTTGATTTTACGTCCATCTGACACACTTTAATATTTCTGGAGCATGCATAAGCTAAAAGCAATCGAATTGCTTCCATTCTGGCAATTGGGGAAAATGTCTCTTCAAAGTCGATTCCTTCAACCTATGCATATCCTTTACATACCAATCTATATTTGTTTCTTGTAACCTGTCCATCTTCATTCAATTTATTCTTGTATACCCACTTTGTGTCGATCACATTCTTATCCTTTGGTCTTGGAACCAATTCCCAAGTGTCATTTTTCTTTATTTGATCCAATTCTTCATCCATGGCCTTGTTCCAAAATTCATCCTTGTTTGCCTCTTCAAAATAGGTTGGTTCAATCGTAGATGTGAGTGATAGGTGTGTTTGTTCTGGTGAACGGATTCTTCTTCTAGTCTCAACTCTTGCATCTTTGTTTACGATAATCTGATTTGAAGGATGATTCTTATGTAATCGTCCACTAGGTGTATTTGGAGGCACTTGTTGAACTTGCTCTTCTACTTCTATCGGATTCTCTTCATCTTCCTCTTCTACTTCCTTTTCATCTTTCGCTTCTTCTTCGAAAAGTTGTTCCATTAATTCATTTTCTTCTTCCTTTGATTCTGGTCTGCATGTTTCATCAATTGTTACGTTGATGCTTTCTACAACTTTTCTCAATCTCGTATTGTAACACTTGTATGCTTTCCTTGTACTCGAGTAACCAACAAGTACACCTTTGTCCACACAAGAGTCAAACTTTCCCATTTTTCCATATTCTTTTTTGATGTAGCATTTGCTTCCAAAAACTCTGAAGTGCTTCACATTTGTTGGTCTTCCTTTCCATAGCTCGTAGGGATTTTTTTCAGTGTTGTTTATGAGAATTACTCTATTTTGAATTTGAACTATTATATGCACTGCCTGTGTCCAAAATATATCTGTCAATTTGGAATCCATTAGTATTGTTCGAGCCATTTCCTGTACTATGATGTCCGTTCTTTCAACAAATCCATTATGTTGAGGTGTCCTAGCAACAAAGAATTGTCTCTTTATTCCATGACTGTTGCAATAGTCTATAAATTCCTTTGAAGTGAATTCTCCTCCATTATCATATCTCAAGCATTTGATTTTTGAATCCATTTCATTTTCAACCATTTCTTTGTAGATCTTGAATTTTTCAAAAGCTTCTAACTTATTCTTGAGAAAGAAAACTGCAGTCATTCTTGTATAATCATAAACTAATAACATAAATTATTTCTCACCTTTTAAACCCTTTGTTTTAGTTGATCCAACTAGATCAGTATGCACAATTTCAAGTGGTCTTGTCGTTGAATATTCCTTTGATTTGAACCTGGTCTATGTTTGATTTCCTTGTTGACAATGCTTGTATAAAGTGTTGGTTGGTTTCGTGATCCGAGGCATTTCTTTGACTACTTCTCTTCTATTGACTTTCACAAGGTTATCAAAATGTATGTGACCCATTCTTCTATGCCATAACCAACTTTCATCTTCCTTTCCTAGACAACACTTTTCATTTCCAATTTCACTTAATACATATATGTTGCTTGAAGTTCTCGCAGTTGTAGCAATCAATTTCCCTGAACCTTCTTTTCTTATCTCACACTTTTTTGAATTGAAAGTAACTTTATGACCTTGGTCACACATTTGAATCACACTTAGAATATTATGTTTCATATCTTCTACTAGTAGAACATTTTATGCCTTGATATTCTTGTTCCCAATTCTGATTGTGCCTTTTCCAATGATTTTAGCTGAATCATCATTTCCGAAGGAGATTGGTCCATCTCTTTCCTTTCATAATGTAAGAAACCTATCTCTATCACCTGTCATGTGTTTTGAACAACCACTGTCAACATACCAACCATGTTTCTTCTGCTTAGCTTGTAGAGCGAGTGTGCATTCTTCATTGCTATACTGATCCTGCTTTCTTATCCATGTCCTTTTCTAAGGTTCCTGTCTGTGACTGTTGTTATTTTGTTGTGGTTCCCTAGGAGGGACTTTCATTCTGCAATATTTGGCCATGTGTCCAAAATTGTTACATTTGTAACATTCCACTTTGATGCTTAAATATTCAAACTTGTTGTAACTTCTTCTCTGTGTTTCACTGGGCCTTCTTGGATAACCCCTTTGTGTATGACTTTCAAAGTTGTTTTTGTTCTTGTTGTTAGCTCCACAATTCACAGATTTATGTCCAAAATTATTACATGCATAACATAAACCGAAAAAGATAGTTTGATACTTGGAAGTTGAAGATCTTCTGAAAGGAGGTACTCTTATAAATTCTTCTTCTTCCTGGGGCCTATCTGTCAGTTGTTGATTCTGAAATCAAAATCTTCTCGGTGGAGGAGTGTCCCTGTAATATTCCTTGTAGATCTTCATATCCCCCTTGATTGTTTCTGCACAACTTTTTGGATATGTTCTTGCACTGTTGTTTTGGAGCTTGATCCCTTTTCTATCTAAATGTATCCAAGTCCGGACTTTTCATGGTGAGATTTTTTACTGTTGATAATGCCATCCAAAACTTTTGAGTTGTTCTGCATATTTTTCTTTTGAAGATCATTTCTTAATGTGACAATCTCTGCTTCCAAATTTCCAATGATCTTGTCTTTTTCTTCTAGCTATTCTTTGAGTGCTTCTTCAATTATTTTATTTTCTTCTATTTGAACCTTCAAATTTGTGATCATTTGTTCTAGTTTTTGAGTGTCTTCTTTCTTGTCTAGTTCTTCTTGTAGTTTCTTGTTTTTCTTCTTTTCTCTTCTGATAACTTCCATGGCACACATTAATTCCTCTCGGTAGTCAACTTTTGCCTCTTCAATTTCTTCTTTGACTTCTTCATATACTTCTTCAACTTCTTCATATTCTTCTTTGGAGTCTTCTTTATCAGAGTCTTTTACTGCCATGAATATAACTCTTTTTGTCTCACTGTCACCGACTTCATCTTCATCTGATGATGAGATGTCTTCTTTGGTGCATTAGATTTTCTTGAAAACTTTCTTTGTGGTTCTTTTTCCTTTATATGTTTGTTTTCCTTTTGAATAACCTTATGTTAGCGTTAAAAGTCACTCCTGGATTGCGACAAGAGAAGAGCCTAATGCCCATCATTTTTATGTCACAATAAGTTTAATGGATGATCAAATGGTTAGAGACCCAGGACGAAATCACTCTAGCTCAGGGACCAGATCTGGTATGTAAAGAACAAAGGAGGTCTTGATCTAACTTCAGTCAGTGGGTTGATTGTAAAATGGGCAGGTGGAAGACTTGGTGAGAGGAGTGAGCAAAACTACCTCGGACAACAGGCCTTTCAGTAGTTTACAGAAGAAAAACTCTAAATGCAAGATCCTCTTGGTTCAGAGTTTCAGGTAACTGAAGGGGTGACTTGACTGGATCCTCCAATTCCAAGTCATTCAATGTTGAGAAAATCACAAGACCAATTAGAGACAACGCAGTTGTTACAGTGATCCAACCTACATCATCCTATAACATCTACAACTCGACTAGATCCTCCAATTCCGAGCTGTTCTAATACAATATGAAAAAAGACATGGAAAGAAGATGACATTCATAAGGCAAGAAGTCTCTGATGTTAATGCATAACCAGAATAACCCGTGCTTCCTTAAATCTTTTACAATTGGGAGCCTTGCTCAACCATCAATCCTTAACAAAAAATCAAAACTAAGTATATATACTCCAAAACATTTGCCCAACAGAGGCGTCTTAGACTTTTCAGGATGGGGCGTCTCTTCAATCAAATTTGGCATGTACTCCTATGGCTCATGCTAAGGGGTAGTTGAACCCTTAAATTCTGAATTAGCATGCGCAGACTTCCCTAGTGAGTCGAGCACTCGGCATGGCTTCTGTGGAAAAAACCAGTACATAGGACTACCACGGACGAACTTCCTGTCGGGACCTCCATACCTTGCAATTAATGAGTGAGGCGAGGTTTCAACCACCCCTTCTCTTCTTCATTCATTCCAAGTAGGTATCAGAATCAAGATCAAGTCAAACCGGCATCTGGAGAACATGGTGCCCCCCTTCTAAAGCTCAAATCGACACCTTTGGCCCCCTTTGTACAGCTTTTTCTATTTCCCCAAGTGAACATGGGATGTGACCTTGCGCTTTATCCTCTGGGTGCTTTCTGCGTTTCGGGGTTTGGGGCTTCGAGAAGTGAATTGACGAGAAACCCCTCACCTTTTGAACTCTTGAATACCGAAATGCCAACGTGACTAGATCTTGTGCCACGCGTCCTTTGTATCGGACGACTGAGACGACGTCGGTGGTTTCACTATGAAAATCCCGAAAGGCCCCACCCATGACTCAGACCTTGCACCGCGTGTCCTTCTAATGAATGGTCCCGATCCTTTTGGGATTTCTTGTACCGGGGTTCGAGATGCGCTTCTTCCTCAAATTCCCGATTGACCAAACTGCGAAAGCACGAATGTGCGCCCCATGCCCTTCAGACGAATGACCGAGATGGTTTTGTCATTAAAAGGGGGGCTACCTCCATTCCCAGGCTCGCTTGACGTGACCTGGCGCTAGGACCATGGGCTCATCTTCAAAGGTGCCTTTGGCATTTCGCATTTCGGCAATTTCAGCTGCAGTAGATGGGAGATCCCCTGTCTCTCGAAATGTCGATCCCTCGTAATGTCGATTGGCTGCCACCTGCCCCAACTAGATCGGACGGACCAGACTTTATCTTGAAATATAGGTGCAATCTCTCGTGCTATATCTCGGGCAACTTGGTGGACCCAAAATCCCGATGACCATTGATTCTCCTCTATAGATGGATCTCGGCCGCCGACAACAAAACTTGGCCTGCTCGCTTGACGTGTAGCCTGAAATGAGATTTTTTTGTGCTGTGCTTGGGCACTCCTCATGCAACCTGCAAACCTGGGTACTCTTGTGCCCAAGACAAAAATTGTTGTTAACATTAGGCTCCATGGGGGATAGAGTCATCCCAGTGATTCTCTAAGGACTCATTTTGCAGGTTCAGTGCTTTGTTGATGGGCTATGGAGTCATTATTTGAAGATTAAAGACAAAAAAGAAAAACAATATTTACAATCGCAGAAGAGCCATGTGCGGCTCAAGAGAAAAATATTTTCAGGAAATGCCCATTCACAGGGCCATTGAAAACTTCTTGTCTTTCAAATCTCACAACCTGTAGGTATTATTTGAAAATACTTCGAAGATCCTGAAAGGCCCGATCCACAGGGCCTCAAATTTGTCGTGCTTTCCCTTATCCTGCTTAGGAGCATCCCATTTCGGTACCAGGTCTCCGATCTGGAAATCCTCTTTCTTGGACTTCTTATCAAAAACATGCTTGATCCTCTGTTGATGGTCCCAAATTCTGCTCATTACCTACTCTTTGGCCTGCTGGACCTCCACCAGTTGATGAATTATCTTGATCATATCATTAGGCTCTTCTTGATGATCTTGAAGGAATTTTGCTACAGGAATGGCTAACTGAGAAGGGAAAACAACCTCTGCTCCATAGACTAATTGGAATGGGGAGATGCCTATAGACTTCTTCATGGTCACTCGATCGGTCCATAGAGAAAATTTCAACTTTGAATGCCAGGCCTTTTTGTTGTCCTCCAATAGTTTTTTGATGATCCTTATCAGGATTTTGTTGGAGGACTTTGCTAGACCATTGCCCTGGGGATAGTATGAGGTGGAGTGAATGAGTTTGATCCCGAATTTCTCGCAGAACTTGGCTAATGACTCAACCCTAAAAGAGGTTGCGCTATCAGTAACAATCTTTCTTGGGCAACCGAATCTTGTGATGAGGTCTTCTAGGAATCCAATGATTACCTTGTGGGAAACACTCCTGGTGGGGATAGCTTCAATCCACTTAGTAAAGAAATCTGTAGCAGTCAGGATCCATCTGTGCTGCCCACTGGAAGCAGGGTGGACTTCTCCAATAAAATCTAGGCCCCATTGCTGGAAAGGTCCTAAAACAACCACAGGATTTAAAGGCAAAGACTTGAGCTATTGTTTTCCTGCAAATCTTTGACATTTGATATAGGCTCTGACCTTCCTGCAGACGTCAGTGAATACGGTGTGCCAGTAGTATCTAGCCCTGAGGATTTTGTAGGCTGTGGCTTTCCAAAAATGATGCCCTCCACATTGGCTATCATGAAATTCAACCATGATCCTATCAGCCTCTTGTGGATTCATACATTTCAAAAGCATCCCCAGGGGATCTTTCCAATATAAAACTTGATTGACAAGGCAGTATCTGATTGCTTTGAGCTTCAGAGCTCTTGCCTCGTTTCTTTGTAGGCCATCTGGAGGCCGCAACTCCTGCAGAAAATATATGACATCCTTATACCAGGGACATTGAGCCAACGGGGGTTCTGCTTGAGGGTCTACATCAGACAGTTGATCCTGCTGATTTTTTGAGCATTCATTGATGAAATCTACCCCCAAAGATTTGAAATTTGTTTTAGCCAACAGCTTAGCTAAACCTTGACCTTTGATTAATTTGGTAGGCCTTATTTCTAAGTCAAACTCAAGGATCTTGGCCATCCACTTACTCCTCCTTCCGTCTATGTCAGGCTGAATAAGAATGTCTTTAACAGTGGCCGAGGGGACATAGGCAATGATTTTTGACTGCAGGACATAGGTTCTAAAAGCTTTGAGAGCCTTTACCAGGGCATAGACCTGCTTCTCCATAATTTCGTACCTGACTTCAACATCCCTTAGAGATTTTCTAAAATAGGCAATAGTCTGCTCTAGCCCGACCTTGTTTGTCTGTAATAAAACAACAGCCACTGTGTCAGGTGAGGCAAAGGAGAAAATAAGGAAATCCTTTGAGTAATCGGGACTGATAAGCACAAGATCTTCCATCAAGGCCTTATTTATCTGCTCAAAGGAACTTCATGATTCAGAAGTCCACCTCACTTCATTTCCTTTCCTCAACATGGTTGTTATAAATCTCACCCCTTCAGCAAAGTTAGAAACAAATCTCCTTAGAAAATTAATCTTACCAAGGAAAGATTGGACCTCCTTCCTGGATATTGGGATTGATAAGGCCTGTATTGCTTCAAATCTGCTAGCATCGATCTTGACTCCTTCTGTTGATACTATGTGGCCCAGTAATTTTCCCTCCTTCATGGCAAACAGAGATTTCTTGGGATTCAATGAAATGCCAAAACTCCTGCATTTCAGGAAAACCTTCTTGAGGTGATAACAATGTTCTTTATCAGATTTTGAAAATACAGTTATGTCATCCAGATAGATGACCACAAACTTGTCCCTTTCCCCAATGAAAGCTATGTCCATGGCACATTGAAATGTTGCCCCTGCATTCACCAATCCAAAAGGAATTTTAGCATACATGAAGGTGCCCCATGGAGTGGTAAATGTCGTGTTTTCCCTGTCCTCATGAAGAACATATATTTGATTGTAGCCATAGAAGCCATCGATCATGGAAATCCTAGATGCTCCTGTTACCCTCTGCAATATATGTTCCATTTTGGGTAAGGGGTAATTGTCCTTTCGTGAACTCCTGTTAAGGTTTCTAAAATCTACACAGAGTCTGATTTCTCCATTCTTCTTCTTTACTGGGACCAAGTTGGCCACCCACTCTGAATATCTCAGTGGCACGATGATCTGGGCCTGTAGCAACTTCTTCACTTCCCTCTCCATGACAGGCAGCAGCATAGGATTGATATGTATTAGCTTCTACCTAAATGGATTTGCCTCCCTTTTCAACGGGATTTTATGCTCAGTGACAAAAGTGTCATATGTTTTGAGATCTTCATAGGTCTAGGCAAAAACATCAGCAAATTCCCTCAATAGTTCAGCGTATTCGGCCCTCTGCTCCTTTGTCAAACTTCTGGACAATTTGACAAAATTGGGTTCATTCTCAGTGCCAATGTTGCACTGAGTTGTATCAGCGTTATCCTCTGAGATTCCCCCTTTTAATGCCAGATCATTTCTATCAAAAAGCCTTTCCAAAGGAACCAGTCCCCTTGGAATATGATTTTTGGGCAGCTGCACAATGTTACGCTCTGCAATCTTATTCAGAAAATTACCCCCATCAAGCTTTTCTTCAGAGACAGAGTCTTGGTCAATATGCATCTCTGAAAATTCTTCGACAGT
Source organism: Picea engelmannii (assembly GCA_009831015.1). NCBI lineage: Eukaryota > Viridiplantae > Streptophyta > Pinopsida > Pinales > Pinaceae > Picea > Picea engelmannii. The sequence goes on along the minus strand of ML780894.1, from coordinate 248,507 downwards.
CTCTAAGAATCTTCTGATCTCAAGATCATCCTCGAACACCTTCCAATGTTTGACATTGTCAGGTATGGAGGGCCTGTATTTTACTTCCACATCGTATCTGAATTTGGGTGGCAAGGGCACTTTGAAATTGCTTGCTGATGTAGCCAAGGAATCTGCCACTGTATTCTTCTCTCTTGGGACGAAATAAATGTTAAATGCTGAGAAGAAACTGTCAATTAGGTCCCATACCTCATTTCTGTAACTCCTGAGTCAAGGATGCTTAGCCTGATAAGCGTTTCCGATATGCTGGACTACCAATTTTGCATCTTCGAACACTGCTACCTCCTGAATTCTCATTTCCTTTGCAACTCTTAATCCTAGAATAAGAGCTTCATATTCTGCCACATTGTTGGTAGCTTCAAATTCTAGCTTGTATGATAGAGATATGGTTTCCTGGGCGGGTGACACAAAAAATACCCCAACACCAGCACCTTCCCTGGAAAAGGCCCCATCGAAAAACATTTTCCAGATGGGGGTGATGGAGGGAGGAAATTCATGAGAAGTGGTGGGTTTCTTTCCAAGTTTTAGAGGAGGCTCAGGAGCATTAGTGAGTTGTAGTAAACTGGAACCTAAATCAATGTCCAGGGAAAAAATGGGATGGTTGGTAGGATTGGCTTCATCATTGATTATATAGGCCAGCTGGGCTTCTCTGTATAATCTCCTATGTTGCCCTCCAAATAATGGAATAGTAGCATAGGTTAGGTCCATCTGTAGGGTTCCCCCCAGCCTTTTTATCCAAGATATTGATAACAACATACCAAACTTGGGGGGGACATCAGCCACCACAACATCCATGACCACACTTTTCATGGGAAATTGAAACAAGGTCACGACCAAGTCTTTGATGACTCCTAGACATTGGACTTTCCTAGAGTCAAAGGAATATAGGTCATGATAGGGTCTGGGGACTTCTAGTCCTAATTCTTCCATGACAATTTTGGGCATGAGGTTGTGGGAAGCCCCTGAATCCATCAAACAGTTGTGTAGCACCTTGTCATGTATATTCAAGGATGTGTAGAAGGGAGGGGATGAATCATTCATGTCTTCTACCATAGGACCTAGAATAACTATAGGCTTTTCATCTTGCAAATTGATGGAGTCTGTGGGAAAGCATGAGGCTTTAGACTGTAATAGCTCAGAGAAGCATTTTTTGAACTCTTCCTGTTTAATCAATTCGGTGAGGGGCATATGGATTCTAATTTTTTGAATTTCATGCTCAAAGTTGAAAGAAGATGTAAGCTTTTGGATTTCCCTCACTTCAGGAACATGACTCTGGACCATTGGAGGGAGGGGTTGAGACTTCCTACCTTTGTTGTTGTCACCTACTTCACTAGCAGGTTTCTCTATTCTAGGGAACTGTTTAGGAACATCAGGTGCTGCTATCTTTTTCTTGGACCTCAGGTTATACCTGCCTTGGCTGCTACTAGCCTTGTCTCCCTTGCTAAGTTCATTTAGCTGACTGTCCATGAGAGATTCCTCGTATGCTAATTGAGTGAGATGAGGAAAAGGAGGATCATCTCCAAAGCAGTGGATTTCAGGATCAAGCTCATCTGTTTCCCCTTCTTCCTCCTTAGCCACAAAATTATTTTGAAAAGGGGCCTGAATTTTCTGGTCTTCTCTATCTCTTCCTCTCTAGTCTCTTTGCATAGTCAGGGGAGCAATATTGTTTGGCCTCCTGAATCCTCCTTTGTTTTTAGCATTTTGAGGACCTTTGTATGCTTGCCTCCCCTCCACCTTCATTCTCTCCATCTCTGCAGATAGATACTTCACCATCTTGGTCAGTTCATCTACTTGAGGGTGAGGCACCGAGGGGCCAGAAGTTGAGGCTTCAGATATTCCCTTTCTCCTATCTGCATCATTCTTGTTTCTCAGCCTATCTGCTGCTAATACGTTAGTTTCCACTTCTATGGCTGCATCTTGCATTTGAGCTAGGGAGGTAGCTCTTCTTTCTCTCAATAGAAGACAGAAGTTAGGGTCAAATGCACTAGCATAAGAAATTTTGGCAGAGGCCTCTGAGGGATTTATCTCAGCAAGAATATTATTATACATCTTATTGAATATTTTGGAGAAGTTAGAGACAGACTCTCCTTCCATCTTCTTCAAAGACCCGAACTTTGTCATGTAATACATGAAATCCTTCTTATCTCCCCACTGCCTCAGGAAAGCACCATCTAGAGCTTCAATTCCAGCAATAGATCCGGGGGCCAATCCCCTAAACCATTTCCTCACCTCACCATCCAGGCTCTGGACGAAGACTCTCATCCAGACATCTTCATTTTCAATGTTCAAGTTGTCTGCATAATTGTAGAAAGCATCCAGGTGCTCTTCCGCAGTTATGTCCCCTTCGCCAGTGAACTTGGGCATATACTCCAGGTAATCTCCAACAGGGAGAGGATTCATAGGATGGGGTAGGATTAAGGGAGCATATCTGGAAATGACTATGGCATCCATTCTATTTAGAGGGGGATTAGTGCCAGCCATAGGAATATTAGGTGGAGGAGAACTTGGAGGAGAAGGAGTTCGCAAAGGGGCTACTGAGAATGAGTCTCTAAGTGGGATGGGAAATAATAGGGGATTTAGGGAGAAGGCTAATTGGCTTAAGTCAGCAGATGCTTCTCTTTGTGCAGAAGTGGAAATAGTAACAAGAGGAGGAGTGGTAAAGATAGGAGTGGGGCAATATTCTGTGGTCCTGGGTCTATTCCAAAGTACAAATTCAAGGGAGAGGGGAGTGACAATTATTTCTCCCTCCAATCCCAAACCAAGAGGGGAAAACTCAGCAGGAACACTCTCGAAATTCAAGAAACGGGAAACCTCAGAAAAAGGTCGGTTAAGAAACTGAGGAGGAGAAAATGGAGTTCCTACAGAAGGAGATGGTGGATTACCTAGTTTGGTGGTGAAAGCTTCTCCTTCAGAGGCCTTTCCTTTTCTGAGAACCACCTCTAGATCAGTTTCAGGTGTAGCTAGAGGCAGTTATGGATGGGACTGCGTGTGTTTGCCTCTGAAAGCCACAATTAACATGACAGGTTTGCCACAGTGGAGTCGTCACAATGGAGTCACTAGGTGCACAGTAGCAATCTTCAAAGGCTCTGATACCTGAAGCACCTTCAGAATCAGAGGCTCAATGTCGTTCAATCCCGGGGAAAAAAATTTCAACTTCGTCCCCGGAAACGGCGCCAGAAATGTTAGCATTAGAAGTCACTCCTGGATTGCGACAGGAGCAGAGCCCAATGCCCATCAGTTTTATGTCATGATAAGTTTAATGGATGATCAAATGGTTAGAGACCCAGGACAGAATCACTCTAGCTCAGGGACCAGGTCTGGTCTGTAAAGAACAAAGGAGGTCTTGATCTAACTTCAGTCAGTGGGTTGATTGTAAAATGGGCAGGTGGAAGACTTGGTGAGAGGAGTGAGAAAAACTACCTTGGGCAACAGGCCTTTCAGTAGTTTGTAGAAGAAAAACTCTAAATGCAAGATCCTCTTGGTTCAGAGTTTCGGGTAACTGAAGGGGTGACTTGACTGGATCCTCCAATTCCAAGTCATTCAGCATTGAGAAAATCACAAGACCGATTAGAGACAATGTAGCTGTTACAGTGATCCAACCTACATCATCCTATAACAGCTACAACTCGACTGGATCCTCCAATTCCGAGTTGTTCTAATACAGTATGAACAAAGACATGGAAAGAAGTTGACATTCATAAGGCAAGAAGTCTCCTATGTTAATGCATAACCAGAATAACCAGTGCTTCGTTAAAGCTTTTACAATCAGGAGCCTTTCTCAACCATCGATCCTTAACAAAAAATCAAAACTAAGTATATATACTCCAAAACATTTGCCCAACAGAGGTGTCTTAGACTTTTTAGGATGGGGCGTCTCTTCAATCAAATATAGCCTGTACTCCTATGGCTCATGCTAAGGGGTAGCTGAACCCTTAAATGTTGAATTAGCATGCGCAGACTTCCCTGGTGAGTCGAGGACTCGACATGGCTTCTGTGGAAAAAACCAGTATAGAGGAATACCGCGGACGGACTTCCTGTCGGGACCTCCATACCTTGCAATTAATGAGTGAGGCGAGGTTTCAACCACCCCCTCTCTTCTTCATTCATTCCAAGAAGGTATCAAGATCGAGATCAAGTCGAACCGGCACCTTGAGAACACGGTGCCCCCCTTCTGAAGCTCAAATCGGCACCTTTGGCCCCCTTTGTACAACTTTTTTTATTTCCCCAAGTGACCACAGGCTGTGACCCTGCGCTTTATCCTCTGGGCGCTTTCGGCGCTTCAGGGTTCGGGGCTTCGAGATGTGAATTGACTAGAAACCCCTCACCTTTTGAACTCTCGAATACTGAAATGCCGACGTGACTAGATCTTGTGCCACGCGTCCTTTGGATCGGACGGCTGAGACGACATCGGTGGTTTCACTATGAAAATCCCGAAAGGCCCCACCCGTGACTCAAACCTTGTGTTGCATGTCCTTTTGATGAATGGTCCCGATCCTTTTGGGATTTCTTGTACCGGGGTTCGAGATGCGCTTCTTCCCCAAATTCTCGATTGACCAAACTGTGAAAGCACGGATGTGTGCCACGTTCCCTTCAAATGAACGACCGAGATGTCTTTGTCATTAAAAGGGGGGCTACCTCCATTCCCAGGCTCGCTTGACATGACCTGGCGCTAGGACCATGGGCTCATCTTCAAAGGTTCCTTTGGCATTTCACATTTCTCATTTCGACAATTTCAGCTGCAGTGGATGGGAGATCCCCTATCTCCTGAAATGTTGATCCCCCGTAATGCCGATTGGCTGCCACTTGCCCCAACTAGATTGGATGACCCAGAATTTATCTTGAAATATAGGTTATATCTCTCGTGCTATATCTCGGGCAACTTGGTGGCCCCAAAATCCCGATGACCATCGATTCTACTCTATATATTGATCTCAGCCGCTGACAACAAAACTTGGCCCGCTCGCTTGATGTGTAGCCTGAAATGAGATTTTTCTGTGATATGCTTGGGCACTCCTCGTGCAACCTACAGACCTGGGTACTCTTGTGCCCAAGACAAAAATTGTTGTTAACACCTTCATCATTTCTCTTTTTCTTATAAGGAAATTTGTTAGAAAAATGGCCAATACCATCACAATTAAAACAAATTAAAGGAAGTTTACCTCTATACCTACCGCTGGTTCCCTTGTTCAGTCTTTTGACAAAGTTGACCACTCCTTCATCATCTTCCGAGACGTCGTTGTTGCTGCTATGTTTTTCTTTTTGCCTTCCCTTTTTATTTGAATTTTTGGATGCTTTAAAGGTTGCTTCTTTTATATCTGGATTTTCCTGTTCAGTTCTCATTACATATGCTGTGAAGATTCCATGTAATTCGTCCATGCTTATTGAGTTTAGATCTAATCTTTCTTCTAGTGCTGATATCTTAGGGTCAAATCTCATAGGAAGAGATCTTAGTACTTTTTGAACAATTACATATTCTTTGATTTCTTCTCCCAATCCTATGATTGCATTTACTGTTTCATCAACTCATAAAAAATAAGCTGCATTATTCTCATCTTCTTTCATCTTAAGTTGTTTGAACTGACCTCTGTAAGTCTGAAGCTTTGTTGCTTTGACTTTTGAATCTCCTTCATAAATATTTTGAAGTTTGTCCCAAATCTCTTTAGCGGATTTACAATGTGAAACTTTGGTGAATATTGTTTGAATAAGACCATTCAGAAGTGCATTTTTGGCTTTGGAATTATTCTGATTGAGTTTCACTTCTTTGTCATTTGTTGGTGGAACTGTTGGTGTTGTGTATCCATCTACAATTGATTGCAAAATTTCAAATCCATGTGCCTGTATATATGTTTTCATCCTTATGCTCCAAAATGCATACTTATGTCCATTGAACTGTGGTATTCCATTTTTATACAAGTTGTTTCTCTCCATGATCTACCTTTCAGTGGTTAAACTGATTTCTGAAGGAACTTGCTCTCATACCAATTGTTGGATTACTGAGAGGCGGGGTGAATCAACAATAGAGAAAAAACAACAATGAAGATATGTATGAATAGGAAGTGGACTGGGTGGGATTGGCAATAGAAGTTAACCCACTTCTACACAACATCGATGGTTTTGTATGAAATAGTGGTGATATATTTTAAGGTAAGGTCGCACAAGGGTTTGAAGGACAAATGATTGAACCTTGGCTTGTCATATACACATAGAGGCACCTTGATTCAACTAATTTTGGGATTGAATTCATCTAAATGTTAATATCTACAGATCAAGTCAACAATCACTTTGGTATGTTGGCTTCATGTTGTTCATTTCTCTCATCTTAGCTGAAGTCATTTTCTAAGGAAAAGCCCCTTTTTAACACCCAAAAGCGCAACGTAGGGTACCTGCTTGCAAATGGTTGCAACGTTTTATTATTTATTTATATTTAATAATATACTAATAGGTTGGACCCCTTGTGTGACTATGACAGAAAAACAAAACTTATGTTTTATGTGTTTATGACTGAGTTGTGATACAAGCTCTACAATTATTGGATTTTAAATCGTTGTCCAAATAATTGATCATAGAATGTTATGGGTAATGTGACCAAAGAGGAAATGATGTTGTCCTATATGTCTCTCACAAGTATTATTATGTTGCGTCTAGTTTGGAAAAGGATCTACACTCCACTTTTTATACATATAGTGTATGGTATGGTTATTACCTTGATTTCATGCTACAAAGGTTGCATGCATTGTTTAAATTGGAAGTCTAAAGGTTGGGAAAAAATATCCCTAGCAAGTCTTGATGTATGTTACATTGGGGTTTTGAAAGAGTTGGCTCATTTGTAAGTTTGAAACATAGGAAAACTATGATGTATTAAACTTGGATTAAATCAATTTGGAGCTAGTGGTTGATGTGTTGTATGGTTAGCTTCTCATACTAGCCTTGGATGAATGTGTAAGTGTAGAAACAATGTACACTAAATGAACGTCGCTCTAACCTACCTTGAGCACGCCACCCTAGCCATTTTGTATTTTTTCTTTGTTGGTTGTTGCTACTCCACTTTGTTCGGTTGTGGAAGAGGAATATAGACCTGGTCGATTCCCCTGGGAAAATTTTACACATAGGTATGAGTTTTCTTGTTGCTCCATCCATGAAGTTTTCGTTCTGCTCTTTAATTAAGTCAAGAGTTGGCTCTTAAATTTTCTCACTGACTGTGCATTTCCAAATTTTTATGGGATTTTCGACTGTGTATGGATTATTGGTGAAGTTTGGTCTCTGTGACATTGTGTGTAAACTGTTCGCATTAAAAATGATATGGGTATCTATTACTGTCTGTATTTTCTCTGTTGCTTTACCTGTGGAAAAAATATATTGTTTAGAAGTTGTCGGGCCTACCTTGCCTCTGGTTTTCTTTGGTGGTTGCTCTCTGTCTGATGAGAATGGTACCACTATTTGCAGCCTTTGGATTATATTTAGACTCTGTCTGTCATTTAATTATGTGGATTTCATGGCTATCATGCCCACACCCTTGTATAAGCTCTGTAAATACGATTGTGGAAACTGATGGTGGTGTTAGATTGTTGAATATATTCCTTTTCCCAAACACTCAAACTATTGGTCAACTTGTCCTCCTATACCGCATCACTATTGATGATTGTTTATCGAAACTTGTATTTGAAAAATGGTGCAAGGGTGGCCAACCCAACATTTAATAGAGGCATTGTTCATGCTCTTTTAGTCATGGGTTTTGTTGATTGTTTACTGTGCAATGTTAGAAATAATGCTAAGCCCACTTATATTTTTTTTATACAGTCTGTCATGTGGCAATGTTGAGGTGATGACAGTGTTGCAAAAAATTGTTTTAGATATACGACCTGTTATGTTAGCATGCTTGAGTTGTTCGATTTTTATGAGAAAAGAGTATCTATGTGGATGAAATATATATGTGTTGAATGAGTTTTTGCGAACCAGAATAAAAAGGAACTTTGGAGGCTTTGTTATTTGAAATCTCAATTTGGAATTATGTTATACACAAGGATCCCTTTTGAGTCCACTTCGTGAAACTTTGTAGTGGTTAAGAGAGTACCGATGGTAGTGTTTTGGACCTCAGTCCGTCCATTCTTCGATTGTTGGTTGTGATTATTGGAATACTATGTCTCCTTGACTCTATTGTGCGTGAGATGTGCTATCATTGTTTAATGTTTCTTGGGCAATAAATTATGAAATGATTCATGTGCAATGCAATTTCTAAATGCAAAATGAACAGCCTTGAAGTGAAACACCAGTTCTGGAATTTTGGAAACAAAGTGATGAATTTCAATTTTGAAACAGTAAAGGGTTTGGAATTTTAATTGATTTTGAAAATGGCATTGTTTTGTATGAATAATGATAGAACAATAATCATTGGAGTCCCTTCCATTATATCATTTTGCGCAAAAATCACTCCCCTCATTATCCCAATTACATTTTTTTCACTCCATGTTTTATTGCGACTCATTTTTAAGGAAAAGCATGTATGGAAATAAAAGAAATAATATGGAGGTTAATTGATGATTGGTATTTTGGGAGCTGGTTATATACATAGTTGATTGTTTTTATGATTGCTTGAACAATATCCATGTATATTTCCCCCTCCATGATATCATTTTACGCACAATACAAACCCCCCATACTCCCAATGACCTTATCAACCCCTTGTTCGTATGCCAATTAATTGATGAAAGTTTTATAGATAGATTGCATGTGTCTGGTAGTAAATAATAGAGCCAACCCTTGATTTATTTAAGTGGAGTTTTGTGTATGGATTATTAAGAATTTTTCATGATTCATTGAATATTTGCTTTAGGATGAGTTTTTTCAGCAAGGGCAATAATGGTAGAAGTAACAGAGGTCGGAGACAACAACGAGAAGAGACCTAATGACTCACATAGTAAATATATATTTTTATGATTGAGGTTGTTTTATATGTTGAAGACAGTATTTTATTTATTTATTTTGATAAAGTTTTGAACAACAAACATATATTTGACATTGTTTTGGACAATAGCATTCATTTGAGCATTTTTTATTGGACAACTTGGATACAATTCTTTTTGGGGACATGATTATATTACATTATGTTGGTATTTATCATTTGAGAATATATATATGAAGCGGGAGTTACAAAGAGATATTTTTGAATTAAATGATTTGAATATTTGTTATGTCAGATAATTATAAAAGGAAATAATTGGGAGTCACAAGGGATCCCACCTATTTAGTTATTATTTAAAGACCCTTATTTATATGTTATTATTATTTATTTGTCTCAAACTAATTAGTTAATTTAATTTGACTTAACTAAAGAAAGGTATTTCAACTACCATAACTTATTGAGAGAGAATAAAAACTCAATCAAATGAAGAGACAAAATGAGGGGGAATAGAAGGAGAACTATAGGCAAAAGGTTTGCTCTATATTAGTGAGATATTTTCAGTTTTCATTCATTCTGAGTTTACTAGAAAGCGTAATCATCTTGATGATAGCAGGGTCTTATTGAAGGGAACATGATTCAAAACTGAATCACATATTTCAACAGCTTGTTTTAAAGGTGTTTTATTTATCTTTGGCAGTCTGTGTATTCTTGTTTGTTTATTAATTAAATTTCATGACTGATAAAGACTATATTGCAAATTCAAGTGGAATCATGTTGAGGCAATCTGATCTAGATCATTAGTTTCAGTCTTATTGTGTTGTCAGATTCTTTTTGTACGGTGCCCATCGAAGGCTTCTAAATCCGACTTTGGTCCCTACCCTCGCAGGTGTTTGTAAAAGAGAAGTCAGTTTTGTGTCTTAGAATGAAATAAAATCAGATTATTGTTTATGTCTCACATATATGTCTTCATGATATATGGTTCTTTCTTTTGATTTTATCTCCATGTTTACATTATTGTAAATTATGTATACTCTCACATAGCTTTGTTTAATTTTATTGTACATTTCTATAAACCTAAAATCAATCTTGATCCTTTGTAATTAATACTCGTGGATTAAGTGAATATTTTTTAGGCTATAAACCTCGGGTGACATTCCCAAATATCTTATCTTAGCCAGACAATATCTGAAAATGATTGAGTAAGGTATTCCATATATTTTCCTCAACATTTATTTGGCGACCATACTGGGGAATTTAAATTATAAAAAAAAGTTCATTATCCATGTTTCTCTGATTTCTTGTATTTTAATATTTTGTATTTTTTGTATTTACTGTTTATATGTTTTTTTGCTTATAAGCTCATTTTTTCCTTTTACCATGAATCTATCGAATCATATCTTCCATGATCATGTATAAATCTAATTTGAGCTCATTGTCAATGGTTTATTGTCCTCTTTTCGAGGGTAACTTATGGGAATCTTCTCATAACCATATTGATGATTTACTTAGCTATTGTCAATCTATTTGGGTTTATGATATACATACGTCTGCATATCTTTTTCCACTTTCCCTCCATGTTAAAGAAGGAGACTGGTCTAGACGTATAATATCTAGTCAAATTTTCACGGGGGAATCAATTTTTGTAAAGTTTATTATCGACTTTCTTGCTCTGCCTATCTTTCATCACTTTGAATTTCTACCTGAAAGCATCCCTCATCCTCCTCAATGTGACTTTTTCTATGGTCCTCATGAACAATTAACCCGTGGATTGTTCTTAAAGGATAAAAATGAATATCACACAAATCCCTCTCTCTTCATGGCGAGTCTGCATGAGGACAATCATGCATCTCGTAGTGCTATATTCACAGAGGATTGTAAGGATTATTGTCCTGATATTCTTACTAATCCTAATTCTGACAATGCTTTATTTGATGTCTTCCCCTTTAATAATGATTTTTTGAAATATATCCTACTCAAGATCAACTTGTGCCTAATGAAGTCATATTCATGGATGAATCCGACAGGGAGGATTCTCTTGATTTGAATAACACTATCCCTCATATTTCTCATGACCATGTTGAAGATGATGAAAGAGGGGGTTCAAGGGGGCAAATAGATTCATATGTTGACTCTCTTTCTGAAAATTCCCATAAGGATAATCAAGATTTTACGTTGCATAATTCCTTTACAAACGCCTTGTTTCAGTTCAAAGAGGTTAAGGAATTCAATGAAGATTTACATATCTCCCTTGCATGCATGATTTATTTTGATGATGATAAATTTAAAGGGATTCATATGCATTTGAATCCTTTATTTTCTCCCTCAGTGCATGGTAGCTCTTTTCTTGATCAGGAGATCGTAAATGATGACCTTATAATGCTTAAAGAGCTCATTAATTCCATCCTCTTCATCAAAACTTCTAACCATCATTCTAATGTCATTGATCATGCTCATGTTTCCAATATCAAGCCGAAATCCCATTTTGTTGGTTGGCAGGTCCTGCAAGATGGTAATCACTTTTTATGGATCTTGATAGGCCCACTACTCTTGCCACATGCATTTGTTGGTTTCCATGGTGATAGACACTCTTTATGCATCATATTTTAATTCATTAACCATCCATACAAAATAGACGATGCATTTATCTATGAAAAATGCCATCCTACTTGAGTCCAAGGATGTTTTCCCCTTCCTTTGTACATAAATAATAAATTGGGTTTTTAGTTTATTTAGTTTTGTCTTTCGCTTTTTCTGTTCTATTTAGATTGCATGATCTTTTGTCGAGATAAAGTCTGGATCAGTTTTTCCATGACAATGTCCTTCTGTAAGTATTGTTGATCAATAAACAATAAATATATACATAGTTGTCACGATGTCCTCCTTTTAGACATCACTGAAATTGCTTTTTTCTTTCAACATTATTGTAGGATGGTTGATTTTGTCTTCTTCCCTATTTCTGCTATCCCTTTCTTCCCTCCAACTCGAGATTCAAAAGAGCATAATAGAAAAAATTTATCCTTGAAGCTTTAAGAATCATTATATGTTACATATTGATCGAATGTTATGTATACAAGACCAAACCCCCTCATACGTACCACTTTTCATGAGTTATTCCCAAAATCTCGTATCATTATTTCCCTTAAACCATCTTTTCCCCCCCTGTTGCATGACTATTCTTATCAATAATGCTTTGATCAATTTTCATTGGTCTGCGAAACCAGACATTCTGAGTTCTTAATCTGTTGGAAACAGATTTCCCTGTGGAGTCACTGATTTGTTGATGCCCAAAAGTGCAACATAGGGTACCTGCTTGCAAATGGTTGTAACGCCTTATTATTTATTTATATTTAATAATATACTAATAGGTGGGACCCCTTGTGTGACTATCACAAAAAGACAAAACTTATGTTTTATGTGTTTATGACTGAGTTGTGATACAAGCTCTACAGTTATTGGATTTTAAATCGTTTTCCAAATAATTGATCACATAATGTTATGGGTAATGTGACTAAATAGGAAATGATGTTGTCCTATATGTCTCTCACAAGTATTATTATGTTGCATCTAGTTTGGCGAAGGATCTACACTCCATTTTTTTATATATAGTGTATGGTATGGTGATTACCTTGATTTCATGCTACAAGGGTTGTGTGCATTGTTTAAATTGGAAGTCTAAAGGTTGGGACACAATATCCCTAGCAAGTCTTGATGTATGTTACATTGGGGTTTTGAAAGAGTTGGTGCATTTGTGAGTTTGAAACATAGGAAAAATATGATGTATTCGACTTGCATTAAATCGATTTAGAGCTAGTGGTTGTTGTGTTGTATGGTTAGTTGCTTGTACTAGACTTTGATGAATGTGTAAGAGTGGATACAACGTGCACTAAATTCACGTTTCTCTAACCTACCGCGAGCACGCCACCCTAGCCATTTTGCATTTTTTCTTTGTCAGTTGTTGCTACTCCGCTTTGTTCGACTGTGGAAGAGGAATACAGACTTGGTCGATTCCCCTAGGAATATTTTACACACAGGTATGAGTTTTCTTGTTGCTCCATTCATGACGTTTTCGCTATGCTCTTTAATTAAGTCAAGAGTTGGCTCTTGAATTTTCTCATTGACTGTGCATTTCCAAAGTTTTATGGGATTTTTTACTGTGTATGGATTATTGGTGAAGTTTGGTCTCTTGGACATTGTGTGTAAACTGTTTGCATTAAAAATGATATGGGTATATTTTACTATATGTATTTTCTTTGTTGCTTTACCTATGGAAAAAATATATTGTTTGGAAGTTTTCGGGCCTGCCTTGCCTCTGGTTTTCTTTGGTGGTTCCTCTCTGTCTAATGAGAATGGTACCATTGTTCGTAGCCTTTGGATTATTTTTAGACTCCTCTTGTCATTTAAGTGTGTGGATTTCATGGCTATCATGCCCACGCCCTTTTATAAGCATTGTAAATACAATTGTGGAAACTTATGGTGGTGCTAGATTGTTGAAGATATTCCTTTGGCCAAACCTTCAAACTATTGGTCAGCTCGTCTTCCTATACTACATCATTGTTGATGATTGTTTATCAAACCTTGTATTTGAAAAATGGTGTAAGGGTGGCCAACCCAGCATTTAATAGAGGCATTGTTCGTTCTCTTTTAGTCATGGGTTTTGTTGATTGTTTACTGTGTGATGTTAGAAATAATGCTAAGCCCACTTATATTTTTTTTATACAGTTTGTCATGTGGCAATGTTGAGGTGATGACAGTGTTGCAAAAACATTGTTTAATATATACAACCTATTGTGTCAGCATGCTTGAGGTGTTAGTTTTTTATGAGAAAAGAGTATCTATGTGCATGAACTATATATGCGTTGAATGAGTTTTTGCGAACCAGAATAAAAAGGAACTTTGGAGGGTTTGTTATTTGAAATATCAGTTTGGAATTATGTTATACATAGAGATCCCTTTTGACTCCACTTCGTGAAACTCTGTAGTGGTTAAGAGAGTACTGATGGTAGTGTTGTGGACCTCAGTCTATCCATTCTTTGACTATTGTTTGTGATTATTGGAATACTATGTCTCCTTGACTCTATTATGCGCAAGTTGTGTTATCATTGTTGAATGTTTCTTGGGCAATAAATTATGAAATGATTCCTGTGCAATGCAAAATGAACAGCCTTGAAGTGAAACACCAGTTCTGGAATTTTGGAAACAGAGTGTTGAATTTCAATTTTGAAACAGTAAAGGATTTGGAATTTTAATTGATTTTGAAAATGGCGTTGTTTGGTATGGATAATGATAAAAAAGTAACCATTGGAGTCCCTTCCATTATATAATTTTACGCAAAATACACTCCCCTCATTATCCCAATTACATTTTTTCACTCCCTATTCTGTTGTGACTCATTTTTAAGGAGAGGTATGTATGGAAATAAAAGAAATAATATGGAGGTTAATTGATGATTGGTATTTCGGGAGTTGGTTATATACACATTTGATTGTTTTTATTATTTCTTGAACAATATCCGTGTATCTTTCCCCCTCCATGATATTATTTTACACACAATACAAACCCCCAATACACCCAATGACCCTATCAACCCCATGTTCGTATGGGAATTAGTTGATGAAAGTTTTATGGATGGATTGCATGTGTCTGGTAGTAAATAATAGAGCCAACTCTTGATTTGTTTAAGTGGAGTTTCATGTATAGATTATTAATAACTTTTCATGATTCATTGAATATTTTCTTCGGGATGAGTTTTTTTTTTCAGTAGGGGCAGTAATGGTAGAAGTAACAGAGGCAGGGGACAACAACGAGAAGAGACCTAATGCCTCACATAGTAAATATGGATTTTGATGATTGAGGTTGTTTTATATGTTAAAGACAATATATATATATATATATATATATATATATATATATATATATATATATATATATATATATATATATATATATATATATATTTGACATTGTTTTGGACAACAACATTCATTTGATCATTTTTTATTGGACAACTTGGATATAATGCTTTTTGGGCACATGATTATATTGCATTATGTTGGTATTTATCATTTGAGGATATATATATGAAGCGAGTGTTACAAAGAGATATTTTTTAATTAAATGATTTGAATATTTGTTATGTCAGATAATTATAAAAGGAAATAATTGGGAATCACAAGGGGTCCCACCTATTTAGTTATTATTTAAAGACCCTTATTTATATGTTCTTATTATTTATTTGTCTCAAACTAATTAGTTAAGTTAATTTGACTTAACTAAAGAAAGGTAGTTCAACTACCATAACTTATTGAGAGAGAATAAAAGCTCAATCAAATGAAGAGACAAAAGGAGGGGGAATAGAAGGAGAACTGCAGCCAAAATCTTTGCTCTATATTAGTGAGATATTTTCAGTTTTCATTCATTCTGAGTTTACTAGAATGCTTAATCCTCTTGATGACAGCAGGGTCTTATTGAAGGCAACATGATTAAAAACTGAATCACATATTTTAGCAGCTTGTTTTAAAGGTGTTTGATTTATGTTTGGCAGACTGTGTATTCTTGTTTATTTATGAATTAATTTCCATGACTGATAAAGAACATCTTGCAGAGTCAAGTGGCAGCATGTTGTGGCAAGATAATCCAAATAATTAGTTTTAGTTTTATTGTGTTGTCAGATTCTTTTTGTATGGTGCCCATTGAAGGCTTATAAATCTGACGTTGGTCCCTATCCTCGTAGGGGTTTGTAAAAGAGAAATCAGTTTTGTGTCTCGGAATGAAATAAAATCAGATTATTGTTTATGTCTCACATATGTGTCTTCATGATATATGGTTCTTTATTTTTCTTTTATCTCCATGTTTACATTATTGTAAATTATGTATACTCTCACATATTTTTGTTTAATTTTATTGTACATTGCTATAAACCTAAAATCATCCTTGATCCTTTGTAACTGATACTTGTGGATTAAGTGAATATTTTTTAGGCTATAAACCCCAGGTGACATTCCCAACTATCTTGTATTAGCCATACAAGATCTGAAAATGATTGAGTAAGGTATTCCATACCTTTTCCTCAACACCCCTTAATTGGGAGAATAGGCAAGCCGATGTTCATTACAGCAGGAAGAAGCCATGTTTTTGCAGATTGAAGGCCATTATTTGATGTAAAGAGGTGTAAAATGTACTTTGCATCCTTCTAAATGGATCACTTAATCATTTGAAGCGAACTTAGAGACATAGCCCATATGGGTGAACTTCATTATCAATTTGTTGAGTATTGCTTGTGTTATTTCATTTCTATTTTTTGAAGTCCTTAAATGTTGAATTTTAATTAATTTATCACCAATTTTTGGATCAAGTTTGGTATTACAGTAGTTGATCATGGATTAACTCATATTTTGATTTGGACTTGCACAAGTGTTGGTGTTGAATGCTGGCGATGTCTAAGCTCAAGCAGGGAGAAGGTTCACTTGAAGAGTACAATCCCGAGATTGGTTCAAGATGTGCATTCCAAATACAATAAATGGAATATCCAAAGAAATAAAACTCATTCTAATCTAAAGGGATGTTTCGGAAAGCCTTTTTTGAGATTAAAACCATGGTGGAAGAATTATATAAAGAATAAAAGAAGAACGAAGAAAGCCCAAGTCAAGGTAAAGGAGAAGGAGGTAGTGGTGACCCTCCTAAACTCCTCCATCCCCACTCTATCCTTCAAGTTCAAGTTCCTTTTCAATTCCAC
>ML780894.1:177350-231764 GCA_009831015.1 Picea engelmannii | reverse complement strand
TAATTTCCCTACGTTGAAATTAGATGTGAAATTTGATTTTCCAATATATAATGGAGAGCTTAATGAAGAGAAATTGGATCATTGGATTGAAAAAAATTGAATTATATTGCAAGGTTCGAAAAATTGTGGATGAAGAAGAAAAATTCTAGATAGCTACTCTCTGAATGGGAGGCACATCATTGATGTAGTAGGAGAGTAATAATCAAGAATATCTTCTTAATAAAGGTGAAATTATATCTTTCGGGTACAAATTCATAGATACATTAAAGAAAAAAATTTATCCTTTAGAGTATATGCAACAAGCTATAATGGATTGACATAATCTAAGGCAAATAAAGGACACAATGTGAAAGACTATACTCAAGAGTTTAGAAATAAGGTATTGACATTGGGCATTCCTCTTTGTATGCAAGAAACTATTTTGAAGTATATTGGTGGGTTGCATAGTTATTTGAGACAAACTATTCTTATGTTTAATCCAACTAATCTTGATGAAATTTATTTCCAAGCCACTCATATTGAGTCAAGGGGAAATAATTTCAAGGAAAAATTCTCAAATAATCAGTTCATCCAGTTGAAGGCAAGCAAAAAGGAAAGGGTAAAATAAAATGAACAACCATAGTGAAGAAAAAAGATAAGAATTATTCATGTTCACATTGCAAAAAGTAAGGACATGTTGAGGCCAAGTGTTGGAAACTCCATCTAGAACTAAAACCAAAGTGGTTTGGAAATAAGAAGGGTAACAAGAATACCATAGCTACAATCCAAGAGGATCTTGGATCGGATTCAGGTGATGAAACCAAGATCACAACCATGGGAATACAAGGTACATCTTCTTATGCTAGTTCTAGCACTAATACTCATTCTTTAAAATATGAAACTATGCATGATGAAAGAAAAAGAAGTGAGCGATTTAATATTAGAGTTATCTCAAAACATACTAAGATTGATGGACTCTTTGATAGTGGTTCACAAGCCAATCTCATTTCTGAAGAAATTGTTAAGGCATTAGGACTTGAAACTGAAACTCATCCAAAACCATATCCTTTAGGATGGGTACGTGAATATGCTAAGCTATAGGTATTTTAAAAATGTAAGATCATATTTTCAATTAACTCTAAATTCATAGATGAGGTAGAATTAGATGTCGTACCACTTGATATTTGTGGAATTGTTTTGGGAAGTCCTTATTTGTATGACAGAAAAACTATCTTCTATAGGGAAGAGAACAAGTATCATCTTACAAAGGATGGAATTGAGTATATTGTAAAATCCCATCGTGTGAAGAATAACTTGTCTGTTGTTACTACAGGACACATGAAAAGGCTTGTAAATGCAAACAATAATTTTGTACACGTGATTGTAAAATCTAAGGAAGATGATAAATCCAAAGCTCTCAAAGGATGTGATCCTAAACATAAAGATAAATTAGTTAAGAGTATTTATAACTATGATGAAGTGTTTCAGGAACCATGAGGATTACCTCCAAGGAGAGAGATACAACATGAGATTCAACTCTAACAAGATGAATCTCTTCCTAACATTGGCATGTATAGGTTATCAGTGCTTGTGAATGAAGAAACAAAGAAAAAAGTTCAGTGTTTATCGATAAATGAGTCATCCAACCTAGTACTTCTTCAAGTGGATCACCCATTGTGTTGGTACCAAAGAAAGACAGTACATCGAATGTGGGTGGAATTCCAGGCATTGAACGAAATTACAGTGAAAAATCGCTACCCTCTTCCTCATTTTGATGATTTTTTGGATCAATTAAAAAAACAACTTATTTCACTAAGTTAGACTTAAGAAGTTGTTATCATCAAGTAAGGATTAATGAAGATGATATTTGGAAAACTACTTTTAAAACAAAACAAGGTTTATTTGAATGATTGGTTATGCACTTTAGGCTTTGAAATGCCCTCGCTACTTTCATGCGGGTTATGAACGATGCATTTAGGCCATTCGTAGATGATTTTGTAATAGTATACTTGGATGATATATTTATTTTCAGTAAAATTTGGGAAGATCATGTAAAGCATGTTGGGAAAGTCTTAGATTTTTTGAAAAAGGAGAAATTGTGTCTAAAGATGTCAAAATGTGAATTTGGGAAAACATCTTTCGTTTATTTGGGCTATATAGTAAGGGGTGGTGAATTGAAAATTGATCCCTCTAAATTTGAAGCCATTATGAAGTGGCTTGAGCCTAATAATGTAATAGAAGTTAGAAGCTTCATGGGGGCAGTTCAATATTAGAGGAATTTCATTGCTAACTTTTCTTGTATTACATATCCTTTACTTGCTTTGAAAAGTACTAAGAAGGTCTTTAAGTGGGGAGGTAAACAACAAAAAGATTTCGAGAACTTGAAAGTAAAGATCAATATAGCCCCAGTTCTAGCATTGCCATATTTACAAGAACCATTTGAGATTGAAATCGATGCAAGTGATTATGCCATGGGAGGAATTTTAATACAAAGGAGGAAATCATTTTGTTACAATTATGAGACCTTCACTAGTGCGGTAAGAAATTATCCTACTTATGACAAAGAATTGTATGCTTTGGTTCAGAGTGTGAAGAAGTGGAAACACTATTTTATGGTAAAAGAGACAATCATCCATACTAGTCATCACCTTTGTAGTATCTCCAATCACAAACCAAGCTACAACAGTCACGTCATTTTAGGTGGATGATATTTTTTCAACAATTCCATTGAAAGTTACATTAGCTCATGAAAGTTACATTGAACAATATGCTAGAGATGAAGACTTTAAGGATGTTTATGAAAAAATAATCCATGGTACTAAAGTGGAAGATTTAGATTATTGATAATAAAAACAATTTGAGGATTTTCAAATTCCTTTTGTTGAAGGTCTTATTTTGGGACATGTTTTTTTTATTTTCCTAAGTCTCCTCTAGACTTCAATTTTGGGAAAGATTTAGTGGCGGATATACGCAATGATGCAAACAAAGCCAATAATTTCATCCAAAAGATCCAATTGGTTCATCAATTCATATAGGAACAATTGGAAAAGAGCCAAGCCAAGTATAAGGCTAGGCATGCCAAGCATCAGGTTGATCATCACTTTCAAGTTGGTGATCAATTTTGGCTATACATTAGCAAAGAATACCTTAAAGGTGAAGGTAAAAATCTCAAGCCAATTAGATATGGTCCATTTAAAATTTTGGAAAATATTGGTGACAATTCTTTTCGTTTGGATTTACCACCATATATGGAGATGTATTATGTGGTTAATGTTGAACAACTGTAACCATATGAGCCTCCTATGATCATTGATCAAGGTGAGGATGTTCAAGTTCCTTTTGTTGATGATTTTTCTCCTGAATACCTTGATTTGTGGGAAGATGTTATTCTTTATAGGAGGGTGAGGAATTTGCGAAGAGGTGATGTGGAGTATCTTCATGTGGGTCTAAAATGAATGCATCCTAGTAAAGAACGATGGATGAAAACTGGAAAAGTGAGTGAGCTACACCCTCACTTATTTTCTCAATGAAACTAGACTTTTGGTGGTCCAAATTGTTTTTAGTTGTGAGGAGTGATCCATGAGGATCCCCAATCCCCATAACGATTATGTTTACTCAAATATCAAGTAATGTGGGATAGAATTGTCATTGGGTTATATTACAGGCACCACACCAAGGCTCAAAGGGCATGATATTTAGCATGTTGATTAAGGTTGGTTGTTGTTGATGTCAACCCTTGAAGAAAGTCCAGTAGCACAAAGGTTTGGGTAATGGACCCAAGTTTGTTTGATGTAAATATGACTCATTATTGTCTTTTCATGGTTGATAAGAAGTACAAATGGATGAACTCCAAAGTGGTCCCCTTATGGTGAAATCCCTCATGGGAAGACTCTTTGTGGATTGAGTTATCCTAGAAGTATGGTTAGAGAACCCATGCTTAATTGTGGAATAATGAGATCAAGGTCAGTGAATTTGTCAATGAAACTATCATATATGGATGCACTCCATTTCTGATGGTATGTGGAACGTTACATAACTCCTCACGGTTAGAGATTTATGGCCATGTGAAGTTGGAGGACCCTCATGAGTCATCTAGAAGCCCCAAAAAGTCAAAGTGTTTGCAAAACAAATTATTTAAATAATAAAGTTAATGGATAACTCCCTAAAATAAGGAAAGTGGGATGCTACATGAAAATATAAATAAGAGGCAAGGCTCTCTCATTTAAACACACTTGAACATATTGAATATATTTTGTTGTGTAAGGCTTATTGCAAGTACTCATTGATACATATGAAGTTGTGAAAGTCTGAGGTAGTACAAAGGGTTGACAGTGAAATTCTCAGAATTACAACGAATACAAAAAAACCCTAGTTTCTAAGGCATACGTGGGATGACAGTGTATTAGGGTGTGTACAGTACGCGCGCTGACAGTGTATTAGGGTGCATACACACACATGATGGCAGTGTATTAGGGTGTGTACATGTTGGTAAATCCATGGAAACTTGAAGAGATGAAGATGAAGAGGTTATAGATTCTGAGATCAAGCTCCCAGGAAGGTCTACAGTGCTCAGATATATTAGATCTATCCATTGGTTCAAAATGTATGTCTTATTTATACGAATAGTTGGATTTTGATGTATGCATGAGAAATGGTTATGGATATTTGAGAATTCTCCCTAGAGAGACTAATGGCTGCATGGGATATTCTGCATAAGTCAGATCTAAAGAAATACAGTACTAGTATATTTATCATTGATACTTCTTATTGAAGAACATCTTGTATTTCTTGGCATATGGCTAAGGGTTTTTGTGGTACATGGTTGAGAGCTTCTAATTGTGAAGTGGTTAATGTACTAAGAGGATGAATATCAAAAAGGGTTTGATGACTATATCATGTGAGGGTTATTATAATTGTTCATGCTTACACACACCTATATGGCACATGACTAGAGAGAGATATATATGCTTTGGGTAAAGGTTATGTATGAGGATGCATGTACATGGTACAATTATAGTCTAGATAAAGTGACAGGTTACAGATCTATGTGAAAAAGTTACAGAGGGTCAGAAGTTTTCAAGAGAAAGAAAACCCTAGTTTTCAAAAGGAATACACAGGCTACATAACAATTTGATCGCGTACATACGCAAGATGCATAATAGATAGGGCATGTACATATGCATGTTGCATCACTCCAGGTCCTGTACCTGTTGTATTTTGTTGATACATGTTCAATTCAGGTACATATTGATTGCAGGGCAGTTGTACAGGTTGGATGCAGATCAGTGGTACAAATTGATACAGTTGTACAGTGGTATATCTCACAGTGATAGTGTGACAGTGGTTCCATATTTCTACTTCTACATTAGGGCGGTTGGACGGGGCAAGAACAGGTGGTTGTAGCCACCTTTCGGTTGTAGTTGGAGAACATTAGGGGTTGTAGTCTCCTTCTGGTTGTAGCCAGAGAATTGGGGAGTTGGAGCTTCCCTCAATTTGTAGCCTGAGAAACTAGGGGGTTGAAGCCTCCTTCCAGTTTCAGTTGGAAAACAAAGGAATTTGGTGCTTCCAATGAATGTAATTCTTCAAGACATATAAGAAAAATCATTATGTGGTTTTCTCCTGCTTTGGGTTTCCACGTAAAACATTGGTGTATTGCATATGTGTATGATTGTTCATTTGTTCATTGCTTATTTACTTTGCATTTATTGGATGATAAGGATGCATTGATATTTCACTTGGGTTATATGGTTAAAAAGGATTAGATTACTCTATTACTGATTCACCACCCCCCCCCTCTCAGTAATCCAACAATTGGAATCAGAGCAGGTTCCTTCATAAATCAGTTTAACCACTGAAAGGTAGATCATGGAGAGAAACAACTTGTATAAAAATGGAATACCACAGTTTGATGGATAGAAGTATGCATTTTGGAGCATAAGGATGAAGACATATATACATACACGGGGATTTGAAATTTGGAAATCAATTATAGATGGATACATAGTACCAACGGTTCTGCCAACAAATGACAAAGCAGTGAAACTCAATCAAAATAATTCCAAAACCACAAGTGCACTTATGAATGGTTTTGGTGAAACAGTATTCACCAAAGTTGCACATTGTAAATCCGCTAAAGATATTTGGGACAAACTTCGAAATATTTATGAAGGATATTCAAAATTCAAAGCAGCAAAGCTTCAAATTTACAGAGGTCAGTTCGAACAACTAAAGATGAAGGAAGATGAGAATATTGCAGCTTACTTCTTACGAGTCAATGAAACAGTAAATGCAATCATGGGATTGGGAGAAGAAATCAAAGAATCGGAAATTGTTCAAAAGGTACTAATATCTCTACCTATGATATTTGACCCTAAGATATCAGCACTAGAAGAAAGAGAATATCTAAACTCAATAAGCATGGACGAACTACATGGAATCTTCACAGCATATGAAATGAGAACTGAATATAAAATAAGCAGCCTTCAAAGCATCCAAAAGATCAAAGCAAAAGGGAAAGCAACAAGAAAAAGAACATAACAGCAATAGTGACATCTCGGAAGATGATGAAGAAGTGGCCAACTTTGTCAGAAGACTGAACAAAGGAACCGACAGTAGGTATAGAGGTAAGATTCCTTTAATTTGTTTTAATTGTGATGGTATTGGTCATTTTGCTAAAAAATGTCATAAGAAAAAGAGAAATGATGAAGGTGACTCAAAAAGTAAACAAACATATAAAGGAAAAAGAACCACAAAGAAAGTTTTCAAGAAAAGCTTATGCAACAAAGAAGACATCTCATCATCAAATGAAGATGAAGTCAGTGACAGTGAGACAGAAAGAGTTATATTCATGGAAGTAGAAGACTATGATAAAGAAGACTCTGAATTATAATATGAAGAAGTTGAAGAAGAAATTGAAAAGGAAGAAGTTGACTACCGAGAGGAATTGATGAGTGCCATAGAAGTTATCAGAAGAGAAAAGAGGAAAAACAAGAAGCTACAAGTAGAACTAGACAAGAAAGAAGACACTCAGGAATTAGAACAAATGATCACAAATTTGAAGGTTCAAATTGAAGAAGATAAAAGAATTGAATAAGCACTCAAAGAACAAGTAGAAGAAATTGTCACATTAAGAAAGGATATTCAAAAGAAAAGTATGCAGAACAGCTCAAAAATTTTGAATGACATTATCAGCAGTCAAAGGCCTAATCATGACAAGTTCGGACTTGGATACAATCAGACAGAAAATGGATCAAGCTCCAAAACAACAGAACAAGAAACATATCCAAAAAACTATGCAAAAACAATCAAAGGGGATAGGAAGGTCTACAGAGAAAATTACAGGGACACTCCTCCACCGAGAACATTCATATTTCAAAATCAACGACCGACAGAAACAAATGGGTCTCAGGAAGAAGAATGATTCATAAGAGCACCTCCTTTCAAAATATATTCAACTCCCAGGTATCAAACTATATTTTTTGGTTTACGTTATGCATGTAATAATTTTGTACATAAAGTTGTGAATTGCAGAGCTAACAGCAAGAACATAAACAACTTTGAAAGTCATACACAAAAGGGTTATCCAAGAAGGCCTAGTGAAATACAGAGAAGAAGTTACAATAGGTTTGAATCTTTGAGCATTGAAGCAGAATGCTACAAGTGTAACAAATTTGGACACATGGCCAAATATTACAGAATGAAAATCCCTCCTAGAGAACCACAAAAGAACAACAACAATCACAAACATGAACCTTAGAAAAGGACATGGATAAGAAAGCAGAATCAATAAAACAATGAAGAATGCACACTCACTCTACAAGATAAGCAGAAGAAACGTGGTTGGTATGTTGACAGTGGTTGTTCAAAACACATGACATGTGATAGAGACATGTTTCTTACATTAAGAAAGGAAAGATATGGACCAGTCTCCTTCGGAAATGATGATTCAACTAAAATCATTGGAAACGGAACAGTTAGAATTGGGAACAAGAATACAAAGGTAGAAAATATTCTACTATTAGAAGATATGAAACATAATCTTCTAAGTGTGAGTCAAATGTGTGACCAAGGTCATAAATTTACTTTCGATTCACAAAAGTGTGAGATAAGAAAAGAAGGTTCAGGAAAATTGATTGCTACAGCTGCGAGAACTTCAAGCAACATATATGTGTTAAGTGAAATTGGAAATGAAAAGTGTTTTCAAGGAAAGGAAGATGAAAGTTGGCTATGGAATAGAATAATGGGTCACATACATTTCGATAACCTTTTCAAAGTGGGCAAAAGAGAAGAAGTCAGAGAAATGCTCCATATCATGAAACCAAACAACACTTTATGCAAGCATTGTCAACAAGGAAAGAAAACAAAGACTAGGTTCAAATCAAAGGAATATTCAACGACAAGACCACTGAAATTGTGCATACTGATCTAGTTGGACCAACTACAACAAAGGGTTTAAAAGGTGATAAATACTTTATGCTATTAGTTTATGATTATACAAGAATGATTGCAGTTTTCTTTTTCAAGAATAAGTCAAAAGCTTTTGAAAACTTCAAGATCTACAAGGAAATGGTTGAAAATGAAATGGATTCAAAGATCAAATGCTTGATATATGATAATGGAGGAGAGTTCACTTCAAAGGAATTTATGGACTACTGCAGCAGTCATGGAATAAAAAGACAATTCTTTGTTGCTAGGACACCTCAACAGAATGGAGTTGTTGAAAGAAAGAACGAGACAGTACAAGAAATGGCTCGAACAATGCTAATGGATTCCAAATTGACAGATTGTTTTGGACACGGGGAGTGCATATAGCAGCTCACATTCAAAACAAATTAATGCTCAAAAACAACACTGAAAAAACTCCCTACGATCTATGGAAAGGAAGACCAACAAATGTGAAGCACCTCAGAGTTTTAGGAAGCAAATGCTACATCAAAAGAGAAGATGGCAGAATGGGAAAGTTTGACTCTCATGTGGACAAATGAGTACTTGTTGGTTACTCAAGTACAAGGAAAGCATACAAGTGTTACAACCTGAGATTGAACAAATTTGTGGAAAGCATCAATGTAACAATTGATGAAACAAGTAGACAAGAACTAAAGGAAGAAGAAAATGAATCAATGGAACAACTTTACGAAGAAGAAACAGAAGATGAAAAAGAAGGAGAAGATGAAGAGGATATGACAGAAGGAAAAGAGAAAGTTCATCAAGTGACTCCAAAGACACCTAGCAAACGAGTATAGAAGAATCATCCTTCAGATCAGATTATCGGAAACAAAGACGCAGGAGTTGAGACTAGAAGAAGAACATGTTCACCAGAACAAACACACCTAGCACTCACATCTACGATTGAACCAACCTATTTTGAAGAGGCAAGCAAGGATGAATTTTGGAATAAGGCCATGGATGAAGAATTGGATCAAATAGAGAAAAATGACACTTGGGCATTGGTTCCAAGACCAAAGGATAAGAATGTGATCGACACAAAGTGGGTATACATGAATAAATTGAATGAAGATGGATAGGTTACAAGGAACAAGGCTAGATTGGTATGTAAAGGATATGCACAGGTTGAAGGAATCGACTTTGAAGAGACATTTTCCCCAGTTGCCAGAATGGAAGCAATCTGATTGCTTTTATCTTATGCATGCTCCAAAAATATTAAAGTGTATCAAATGGATGTAAAATCAACTTTTCTGAATGGGGAACTTGAAGAAGAAGTCTACATTGAACAACCAAAAGGATTTCAGTTGTTAGAGAACGTAGATTGTGTGTGTAAATTAAATAAGGCCTTGTATGGTCTAAAACAGGCTCCTAGAGCATGGTACTCTAGACTGGATAAATATCTAAAACAAGCAGGGTTCAGAAAAGGAAGTGCAGACAACAACCTCTACATCAAGGTAAGTCAAGATAGTATTTTATTAATTGAATTTTATGTTGATGATATTATTTTTTGTAATGATGATGACAGGTTAAGCCAGGAATTTGCAGAGGATATGCATAATTAATTTGAAATGTCATTACTTGGAGAACTATCTTTCTTTCTACAACTTCAGATACGTCCAAGCAACCAAGGAATTTTTATTTCTCAAACCAAGTATATCAGAGAAATGCTAAAGAGGCTCAGAATGGAAGATTGCAAACTAGTTATCACTCCCATGCAAACCAATTGCAAGTTGAGAAAAGATAATGATTCAAAGTCTACAGATCAGAGGCAATACAGGTCAATGATTGGTATCCTACTATATGTGACAACATCCAGACCAGATGTAATGCAAGTAGTTGGGCAGGTGGCACGATTTCAAGCAGCACCAAAGGAATCACATGTATTAGCAGTGAAGAAGATTTTTAGATATCTCAAAGGAACATAAGAGTTTGGATTATGGTATCCAAAAGGAAAGGATATATCACTTATTGCCTACACATATGCAGATTGGGCAGATTGTATTGATGACCGACGAAGCACTAGTGGAGCAACGTTCTACTTGGGTGAGTGTTTAGTAGCATGAATAAGCAAGAAACAATCATCAGTATCTTTATCTACAGCCAAGGCAGAGTATATTGCAGAAGAAACATGTTGTACACAAGTTCTATGGATGAAACAAACTCTGACAGATATACAGGTTGAGTATGATGAGCCCATTCCAATCTATTGTGATAATAAAAGCGCCATCAATATCTCAAAGAACTTGGTGATTCTCTCCAAGATGAAGCACATTCCAATCAAGTATCTCTTTCTATGGGAATAGTTTGCAGAAAAGAACATCAGAGTTGAATATGTGGGCACAAAAGAACAAGTGCCAGACATCTTTACAAAACCTCTTCCACGGGAAGCCTTTGAGTATCTTTGTCAGAGACTCGGAGTTACTTATACTCCAAAATAAATGTTTTTTAATGCTTATCTTATATGTCTTAGATGTACACGAGGAAGCACCATAAAGAGGACAGTTCAGTTAGGGGGAGAAACCCTAGATGGAAAGATACCTCTGCCATTGATGACAAAGGCGGAAATATTTATTAGATGTAGAGAACAAAGGCATGATTCCAGGGGGAGAAATGGTCATAGAGATGCATAGGAGAGAGTCATGGTTCCAGGGGGATCATGAGTGACATGATTTCAGTATTGCATCAGAGAATTTCCATCAATGCCAAAGGGGGAGATTGTTGATTAAGGTTGGTTGTCATTGATGTCAACCCTTGAAGAAAGTCTGGTAACACAAAGGTTTGGGTAATGGACCTAAGTTTGTTTGATGTAAAGATGACTCATTATTTTCTTGTCATGGTTGATAAGAAGTACAAATGGATGAACTCCAAAGTGGTCCCCTTATGGTGAAATCCCTCATGGGAAGACACTTTGTGGATTGAGTTATCCTAGAAGTATGGTTAGAGAGCCCATGCTTAATTGTGGAATAATGAGATGAAGGTCAATGAATTTGTTAGTGAAACTATCCTATATGGATGCATGCCATTTTTGGTGGTATGTGGAACGTCACATAACTCCTCATGGTTAGAGAGTTATGGCCATGTGAAGTTGGAGGACCCTCATGAGTCATCTAGAAGCCCCAAAAAGTCAAAGTGTTTGCAAAAGAAATTATTTAAATAATAAAGTTAATGGAGAACTCCCTAAAATAAGGAAAGTGGGATGCTACTTGAAAGTATAAATAAGAGGCAAGGCTCTCTCATTTAAACACACTTGAACATATTGAATATCTTTTGTTGTGTAAGGCTTATTGCAAGTACTCATTGATACATCTGAAGTTGCGAAAATTTGAGGTAGTACGAAGGGTTGATGACGAAATTCTTGGAATTACAGGGAATACAAAAATACCCTAGTTTCTGAGGCGTACGCGGGCTAACAGTGTATTAGGGTGCATATAGTACATGGGTTGACATTGTATTAGGGTGTGTACGTATGCGGGCTGGCAGCGTATTAGGGTGCGTACATGTTGGTAAATCGATGGAAACTTGAAGAGATGAAAATGCAAAGGTTCTAGATTCTGAGATTAAGCTCCCAGGAAGGTCTACAGTGCTCAGATACATCAGATCTATCCATTGGTTCAAAAGGTATGTCTTATTTCTACGAATAGTTGGATTTTGATGTATGCATGAGAAATGGTTATGGAGATTTGAAAATTATCCCTAGAGAGACTAGTGGTTGCATGGGACCGTCTGCATAAGTCAGATCTATAGAAATACAGTACTGGTATATTTATCATTGATACTTCTTGTTGAGGAACATCTTGTATTTCTTGGCATATGGCTAAGGGTTTTTGTGGTACATGGTTGAGAGCTTGTAATTGTGGAGCGGTTGATGTATTGAGAGGTTGAATATTAGAAAGGTTTTGATGACTAGATCATGTGAGGGTTATTATAATTGTTCATGGTTACAAACACCTATATGGCACATGACTAAAGAGAGATATATATGCTTTGGGTAAAGGTTATGCATGAGGGTGCATATACAGTTACAGTCTAGATACAGTGACAGGTTACAGGTCTATGTGAAAAAGTTACAGAGGGTCAGGAGTTTTCAAGATAAAGAAAACCCTAGTTTTCATAAGGCATACACAGGCTACCTAACAGTTTGATCGCATACATACGTGGGTTGCATAACAGGTAGGGCACGTACATACACATGCTGCATCACTCCAAGTCACATACCTATTATGTTTTGTTGATACATGTTCAGTTTGGGTAGAGATTGATTACAGGGCAGTTGTACAGGTTGGATGTAGATTAGTGGTACAGATTGATACAGTTGTACAGTGGTATATCTCACAGTGATAGTGTGACAGTGGTTCCATATTTCTACTTCTACGTAAGGGCGGTTGTACGGGGCAAGGACAGGTGGTTGTAGCCACCTTCTGGTTGTAGCCAGAGAACATTGGGGGTTGTAGCCTCCTTCTGGTTGTAGCCAGAGAATTGGGGAGTTGGATCTTCCCTTAGGTTGTAGCCTGAGAAACTAGGGGGTTGAAGCCTCCTTCCAATTGCAGCTAGAAAACAAAGGAATTTGGTGCTTCCAATGAATTTAATTCTTCAAGACATATAAGAAAAATTATTATGTGGTTTTCTTCCACTTTGGGTTTCCACATAAAAAACTGGTGTACTGTGTATGTGTATGATTGTTCATTTGTTCATTGCTTATTTATTCTGTAGTTATTGGATGATAATGCTACATTGATACTTCACTTGGATTATATGGTTAAAAAGGATTAGATTTCTCTATTCCTGATTCACTCCCCCTCTCAGTAATCCAACATAGCCATCGGGGCATGGAAACATTCACCACAAAGTTAAAATTCCATCACTTTGGGGACTTGTCACTAGAATCTTCATCGTGTGACCCTTTCCAATTTCATTTTCCAATGTTGCAATCACTAGATCACAAGATATACATCTTGAGAAAAGAACATGTGGCATAAAATCTTGGAAACCATGCACCTCAACTACAAAAAAACATGAATCACTATCTCAGTCCTCATGAAGAAGCCCAGATACACATAGATTTCATAAATTGAAGCCAACAATATCAATGCCACTAAAAACATAGAATAAAATAAAGAAATGGAGATACATATAAATAGGAAGTGGACTTGGTGGGATTGATAATAGAAGGTAACCCACTTCTACATGAAATCGATGGTTCTATACGCAATAGTGGATATATATTTTAAGGTAAGTTCACACAAGGGTTTTAAGGATGGATTATTGAACCCTAACGCTATACATGTAGAGGTTCTCTAATTTGAATGATTTTGAGTCTAAATTTATATAAATTTCAAGATACACATATCAAGTTGATGATCTCTTTGGTATGTTGGGTTCATGTTGTCCATTTCCCTTGTCTCAGTCGAAGTCCTTTTCGAAGGAGAAACCCCTTAATTGGGAGAATTTGCAATCCTATGTTTATTATTGCATGAAGAAGCCATGTATTTGTAGATTGAATTCCATTACTTGATGTAAAGAGGTGTAAAATTTAATTTGCATCCTTTTGAATGGATCGGTTCGTCATTTGAAGTGGACTCGAAGATGTAGCCCATATGGGTGAACTTCGTTATCAATTTGTCAAGTATTTCCTGTGTTATTTCAATTTTGTTTTTTAAATTTCAATCCTTTCAGATCAACTTGTGTGCTTAGTCCAATAGGACTTCCCTCACAATATATAAGTTCCAATATTCTAAAATTTCAATATTTGCTCTTTCAATTCATGCATGGTTTTAATAGATTATCATCGAGAGCTACTCTTTAAGTTACTCATTTAGTTTTAACAATCTCAAAGAAACACGAGCTAAAAATGCATTGATTTTTTTTAGATGGGTCATGCAATTCTTTAACACTTTATTTTCTTTGAATCGACTTTCTAACTATGCTCTATGCTCTATTATTTATTCTTGTTGAAATAATTCAATAACACACACATATTACATAGTTTTCTTATAGTCCATCAATTTATTTACTTCTAGAGATACCAACACCTTTATTTTCTATACATTATCTCTCAAACAATGAAAAATATTTAGTTTACTTCAAAGCCTTTGTAGGAAGCATCAACAATGGCATACCTGGTGCAACCAAGCCCACTGTTGGCCCATATCTTTGTAATTCTTCTGATTTAAGACTGTGATCGACTCCTATCCCCTTTTTTGATGTTTTAACCACCTCTCTTCTTACCATCTGTGATTCTTACAAGACCTCCTTTCTCCATTTTCTCCTGAGTGTGTTTACACACTCTGTGTACCATCCTTACAACTTGTCTTTGATCGTCTTCCTCTTTGACCCTCTCACGTGAATTATTGATCATATGAGATAGAATTCTGACCACCAACTCCCTCATTTTCGTGGACATCTTTTTTAATCCCACCTTCCTCTCGATACTTTCACCGATGGAGGCGGAAGTAAATGCACTCATGAGTGTTGCTGACAAGGCCATCTGAAATAGTGCGGGCCTCTTCACCTCCTCCAAATTACAACACTCTTCATCCTTCTCCTTAGCCTAACATCACCTATCCTTCTCTTAAAACTCAACCCCCCATTTCCTCCTCCAACCACTCGCCTACCCTCATTTCTCCCTCCCAACCTTTTACAAATACTACGCATCTCCCTGCAGACAAAAAAATTACCTCTCGAGGCCTAAAGCATGAACTCTATAAGATTTGGCCCTCCACACTTTTCACCTCATCCATTACTACCAGTCCTCCCTCTACTTTACCACACAGTGACTCCATTAACCAGAGACAAGCATCTCAGGTTTCTCTTGACACTACAAGAACTTCAGGTTTTTCTTGTAAGGCCTGATCCTCTTCTATTGGGGGCAGGAAATCCAACCAACGTCCATGGTTTTTGAAGAAAAAAAAAAAACAATCGTGTCCTAGGTGTGGACATCGGACTAGAGAACTCGGTCTCCATGGCCCTATGTAGTCTTGTGGGTAGACTCTCCTACAATTACCTCTGTAATATTGATCTGTAAGTCTGGATGACTAAAACCTGGAGGCCTTTATTGGGCTATGTCCCTTAACTCACACACCTTGGACATGGTTGGTTATATTTTTAGTTCAAATCACCTGAGGATTCCACAACTATCCTAGAGCGCCTTTAGGCTCTGGATGACAGTAACCTCATGTTGAAGAGCTGACGAGTGATCTTCGATCCATCATAGGACTACTTCTGACTTCGGCATCTATGGGTTCTCCTCCCTGGATTACCACTTCACCTCTGGAATGAGAAATCTCTTATGTCCATTGGAAACTCTTTGGGCCATTACATCAGCATGGATTCAAAGACACTTGTTGGCCTAGACCAAAAACTAGCAAGGAGTCTAGTAGAACTAGATATAAATGAAGGACTCCTCGAAACACTGGATATAGACTGGAGAGGACATCTTACTCGCCAGAAAATTGACTACCTCGGTGTTCCCTTCAGATGTACACTCTGCAAACAAACAAGCCACTTGAGAAAAACTTGCACTAGCGCCCAAGAAGATGATCTCACGGAGGAAACCATGCTTGACCTTGCCTCCAACATGGACTCTCTGGTTCTGGGTCCACAGGTGCATATTCTTGACTATCCTAAAGATGTCATTCTACCTGGAAATGACTCCATAACTGGTAAGCTCAAAACTATATGTCTGACCTTATACTTCTCTCTCACTTCTTGAGAAAAGAATCTCTTAGATAACTCTCCCCTTACAAATTTGCGATCGGTCCCTTTCCCTCAGGGGGACTCCTCTAGAGAAAATTATGATTTTCCTTCATTTCACTAGCCCCCTAGTCTGAATTTCCACCTATCCACCCCTGCACAAACCACATCGCCTATTATTATGATTAATTTCTCCCCTCCATTACTACTGGACCATCTACAGATATTATCCCACCCTCCTTACTTTCTCCTATTAAACATACTACTACGACTAATCCACACCCTTCCCACAAGATGGATGAAGCATGGATTACAATCGCCCCTGTCATACCTCTTCTACCTTCACATCCCCTAGCAGTGCGAGAACACCCATCTACATCACTTACAACCCTCTCGTTAGCACTTGAAATCTCTGGTGACTGCCACTATCAATAGGAATATTTATGTCGATTATCTGGTCTTAGTGATCCCGACCCAGGTGATAGCACACTTGGTGTTGTTCTAAATTCATTACTCCCCACTTACAAAGAAGTTACAAACTCCATACCCTTGCCTACCTATTTGGGCAATACTTTACACATTTTTACAGACTCCGACACAAGCTTGGAACTATCTGATCCCAGGTCAACTTTTCGAGAGAAAGACTACACTTGGACTAGAGGGCATGGTTATGAACATTCACCTATCAAAACTCATAGTGCATGTCGCAAGGAGGGCTCTTCTTCATCAAGTTTTGTGGCTACCTCACAATATCTTACTGATATTGGGGCGCTTAGAGGCATGAAATCCATAGCAAGATAAAATCCATGATTTTTCTCTCCCTCAACATCAGAGGAGTGGGGGGCCTCCTAAAAGATTCCTCCTTCATAAGACTTCTTTCACTTTCTTTTCCGGACATCATTTTTCTATACGAAACCCTGGTTGACAACAAAAAGGACAGTCTATTTTTAAACCGTTTTCTCTCCAATTAGCACATATGTACAGTTAGATCTCTTGGTAACTCTGGGGGTTCGGTTATGGCTTGGGACCTTACCAAATTTGATCTTTATCCTTTTCTTTTTGTGGGGGCATGTTGCTATCTGGTACATGTTGTTTCAATAACAAAAGGATTCATTTTCTCAACATCTATGGACCCTACACCGATAGGCAGACCTTATGGAATAAGGTAGAATCTCGGGGTCTCCTTGACCTCGAAAACCTGATCATAATGGGTGATCTGAATCTCACTACCTCTGTCAGGGAAATTTGGGGGGACTTTGCAACCCAGGACACCCTGGCAGATTATTTTATTTGTTTGTTCACATCACACAACCTGGTGTATTATGCTCCAAACCACTTAGCTCCCACCTGGCGTAATGGGAGGTTGGGATCAGATTCCATTTCCAAAATACTGGATCGTTTCCTCATTTCGAATCATCTAATCACCATGGACGAATGATAGAATTTGCACCTGGGTGGATTCCTCCTTTCTTTCTGACCATGCTCTGATTTTCCTACATATGGACTCTTCAATTCATAAGATCGCTCATCCCTTCAAATTTAATTCGGGCTGGATACTTGAAACATAATTCAACTCCATAGTTTATGATATATGGAAAGATCTTCTTTACCTTGATGAGCCATGTATTTAGAATCAACTCATTTGGAAACTCAAGTGCATCAAAGCCCGTACAAAATCTTGGGTTGCCACTCATAAGAAACACAATACAGAAAGATTATTACAGCTTGAATCAGAGTTACATCTTCTACAACAAACAAATGACTCGGTTGGAGTATTTGGAAACAATAGTCTAGTTATCAAATCTCTTGAAGTTGAAAGGAAACAACTCCTCCTCAAAGAAGAAGCCACCTAGGGATAGCACTGCAGAACTATTTGGATTAAAAATGGTGATCTCAACACACAAAAAAAATCACAAATTTGCTAGCTCCTGTAGGAGTAAAAAACATATGTGGGAGATTGTAGACGTAGAAGGTAATATTTCTAGAGGACAACAAGCAATAAAATTAGCAGTTGTTAGACATTTCAAACATTTCTTTGAGGTGAATCCTACTGAGAATTTACAGAACTCAGTCACAGTGGCTAGGATCTTCCCTCATTCAGTAAATGTGGATGATTTTCTTGCACTTGACAACCCTTGCTCACTCCTGGAGGTTTTGGTTGCTTTAAAATCCTTTTCTAAGGATAAAAGTCCAGGCCCTGATGACTGGACTGTAGAATTTTACCTCCATTTTTTTTTATTGGTTGGCCCAGATTTGTTGGAACTTGTGGAGGACACTAGACTCAAAGGGAGGGTGATTGGTGCCTTGAATTCGACCTTTCTTACCCTCATCCCCAAAGCTTCCAACCCTACTACATTTGTTGATTTTAGGCCAATTTCACTTTGCAACCTCTGCTATAAACTCATCTCAAAAATCATTGCGAACCGGATAAATCCAATTCTTTCTCGGTTCCTTTCAAATTAACAACTGGGGATTTTAAAAGGTCGTCAAATTCTAGATGTTATTGGCACTGCCTAGGAGTGCTTACATAGCATAAAATCTAAAAATTCCAAGGAACTCATCCTCAAACTGGACCTTAAGAATGCCTTTGATTGCATTGATTCAGACTTCCTTAGATTGATCCTGACTCAGACGGGTTTTAATCATTCTATGATTAAGTGGATCATGAGTTGTGTGGTTATCCCAAATCTCGCCATTTTGATCAATGGGGAATATTCCTCCTTCTTTCACAGTGGCAGAAAACTAAGACATGGTTTCCCCCTCTCACCTCTGCTCTTCATTCTAGCCATGGAATCCCTGAGTCTCCTACTAAAACTTGGACAAGCAGAGGGCAAGATCACATGCATTAAGGTGTACAAAACTATCAAGATACTCCATCTCTTATTCGTTGATGATTTTCTCATTATGACCAATAACTCTTTACAGGAATGGAAAGAGATTAAAGAGATCCTTTCAACCTTCTGTTGCACCTCTGGATTGACGATTAACTGGGATAAATCGAATTTTCACTTCACCAATATGCAACAACAAGATTTGGATCAACTAAAAGGTATCTTCCCTCACTCATTTACGCATCTTTCATCTGGTCTCGAGTATCTGGGTTATTTTTTAAAAGAAGACTCCTATAAGCCGGTGGATTGGAACTGGCTCATTGCTAAATTTGAAAAAAAGACTGGACATTGGTGCACGAAGTGGATCTCTCTTGGTGGTCGGTTCACACCCATTAAAGTTGTTCTAGAAGGGAAGCCTGTGTACTGGATGGCTCTTGCAGCCATACTTGCTATGGTTATCACAAAACTTCGCCGTATGACCTATAATTTTCTCTAGTCGGGTTGCTCAGACCATACTCGACAACATCTTTGCAATTGGGAGTCTTTGGACAAACCCAAACACAAAGGCGGATAGGGGCTCTGTGATACTTATCATTTCAGCAAAGCACTTGCTGTCAATTCCCTCTAGCACGTGTTGAACACTCCCAGCATCTGGCACTCTATTATTAAGGAAAAATACCTATCACAGCATACAGTCTCCAGTTGGCTTCTAACCGACACGGTTGCCACCAGGGAAACCTCCTTTTTCTGGAAAACTCTTACAAATTCCAAAATCTGGATCACACGTCGGATCTGTTGGAAGCCAGGTTCGGGCCACTCCATCATGCTTGGACGCAACCGCATCCTTGGATTGGGCAATATTACAACACTTCCACCTCAGCTGATAGCCCAGTTACACAACAAAAATGTGTGGCACCTCTACCAAGCCAGATATTGAACTACCTCGATTTCTCTCCCAGATCGGTGGATCTCTAGTGACACTCTCGGTCTTAGCGTAGAGCAAGCTACACACTAGAAATCACTCTTCTCGGCCTTAGCCCATTCAGGCATCCAATTAAATGATCAAGATGACCAACTCAAGTGGTCCGAGGGTGATCTATCGGGCATTTTAATTGTCCAGAATGTTTACACAGAGATCACTCATTCAATCTGGAATACAAAAATCAAAGGCTAGAGAAAACATCTTTGGTCATGGCTCCTTCCTACAAAGATTAAACTCTTCACATGGCTTATGACTGCATATAAATTAAACTCTTGGGATGTTTTGCAAAAAGAGGGCTGGACTGGACCAAACACTTGTCACCTCTGCTACAACGATGCCGAATCAACGGACCATCTATTCATCAAGTGTTCTTATTCCATAATGGTTTGGGAAAAAATCACTTTGGTGCTTGATCTTAAAACTTCATGGGATGGGCCAACACTCTCTTACTGCTTCGATTCTTGGACCCATAGGGAGTATAATTTAAAGTGTCTACCTTCCCTGGTCTATTGGTCCATTTGGTTCGAAAGAACAAAAAAAAATTGAAAATGAGACTCCTTCCACTACCTCAACAACATACAAATCACTTGGTCTTTTTAATAACTGGAATGACTTTTACCCATTTAAGCCAATATCGTTGAACACAAAGAGGACAATTTTTTTAGAGGATACTCCAACTGGATGGTTCGATGGAGCAGCGTTATCAAATGCCACTCAGAGTGGTGCTAGAGGGATGATCAAAATTACAAAAAACTCATCCATCAGATGGACTTTTAATTGTGGCCCGGGAACCAACACCAAAGATGAATTATTGGGTGCCTGGGCCACTCTTTTCTTGGCCTCTAGACTTCATATTGAAGCACTTAAGATACTTGAGGACTCCAAAATTATTATTGAATGGTTGAACAACAAGGGTGATCTATAAGCCATCTCCCTCTTGTCTTGGAAGGACAGAATCAAACTACTGCTTCCCTCATTTAAAAAACTCAACACCAATCACATTTACCGTGAGCACAACAAAACTGCAGGCAAACTATCCAAGGTATCTCTACAAAAAAAAGAGGGCATTATAACTTACAATCTCTGGCTAGATGGCCATGAGGGCCCTCCATATTTCCTATCTTTATTTTAAGACATGCTCATCACATCTTAGCAATCTTTCTTGTTTTGATTTATTGAAGGCTACTCCAGATCTTCGTTTTTTTCTGATATTTTGAAGAACATTGTCTGCTAGATATGGCAGACCATTTTTGTACTTAACCTTTCTCATTTGTATGAACTTTCTCCTTTTGTTGGTCGAAAGACCACTATAGGCGAAATCATCATTTGACAAGTTTTGTCTCCTCGGCAGTGCTTTGTAATTTCTCTGACTAGAAAACACATTATATTTTAATATAATCAAAAAATTCTCATTAGAAAAATAATAATAATAATAATTGTATTTCTATAAATACATATTGAACTTTCACACTATCCATGCCCCATACCTTGTTCCTTTCTCCCACCGTTTGTGTGCATTTTCACCCCTATTCTTTGAACATTGAGTTCCCTTATATGCATTGCAAGAACTTATTCAACTACTTCAAGATTGACATATCCCTTTGCGCATGCATTGCCATCATTGTCACTATTAAATTGGGGTAACTAAATGCTACTCTAGAATAATCTAAAGTTGATTCTAGACCATTCTTTGAGTTTCCGCAACACATGCAACCAACTATTTTTGTGGACTTTATTAAATTACAATTTAAAGTGTGTTTGCATTATTATATAGATTTTCATTTTGATATCCACAATCATAAATCTCAAGGTATTCGTTATGTCATTTCTCTCATTTTTAAGGATAGTTTGTTTACTTGCAAAGTCATAAATTATTTTTTTTCCAATGCTTTCAAAGACTAATCATTACATTATCTCATTATTATTTTGGCCTCATGTTTCTAGGGCTTGTCATTTTCTTCAAGCTTCAATAATTCCCATTCTCCCTAATATTAAAACAAACATTTTCTTCCAGCTTCAATAATTCCCATTCTGCCTAATATTAAAAAAAAATTGTAGCTTTGAATATGCATTACTTTACTTTAAGGGTTTATCTAAGATGGGAGAAGTACATTTCATCTCCTACATGATTGGAAAATCCAACACTTTATTGTATAGCAATAAAATATGTTGAAAAAGTGATATTGTATGCATATAAAAATTACTATTACTTTCTTTAATTGTGATTGTGTTTAGACTATTGGGTTAGAAAAATACTTTTGTAATGTATCCAACACCATTTGTATTACTGTAGAGGGATGGGGCACTTTAGAGAAAGACTCATTCATCTTACCACTACATTCTAAGGTATATATAATGCATTTAGGGAAACTAATTTAACCATGAACTTATAAAATGAATGAATAATCCCAACAAAAGCATATATCTATATAAACTAACCTCTAATGCATTCCATCTATATAAACTAACCTCTAATACATTCCATAATACATTCCAAAATTCATTTCAAGAACAATTATTGTACCAATTATTCCATGCCATTCAATATAGAGACCGATAATAAAAACATTAATAGTAAAAATTCTTTTTCATATTCACAATAATGAAAGGGTACTTATTTGAATCATAGATTTTTCCATAAACTCATTGCAAATGAAGAATTCTCCACCCAACCATAGACACTCTGTCATATAAACCACCCCTGAGTCGGGACTATGAATCCAAAATGGAAAAATCCTACTAGTTGGCTCTATCTCGTTCACTTAGTCCAATTCCCAAATTTCATAGACAAGGAGCTAACCATTTTGACCTATTTTACCACAACAATCCCACTCCACCAACATAATTTCCCCTTTATCCTACACCACACTAGGAATGAGATCATTTTATCTGCATAACAATCCCTTAATATATCCCCCTTCCTTTCTAGTTCTCTAGTGTACACAGGCAAAGAAACTCCATTTCTAGGCACCAAAGCTCTCAACTATGAATTTTGACTTCCATTCCTGTTAACATTGATCTATAAGATGAATAATGTTTTCTCCATCTTCATGACAATAAGGTACTAAGTAGTGAGAGAAGAGGAGATTAATTACTTGAAGAATACTCCATGCATAGGAGAAGAATGGAGGAAGGTATAATAATAAATGAAAGAAGCAAATTGCATGCTTAAAGTCATAGATTATACATTTCATACCAATAAGAGACCATGTGCCTTTAGAAGAAGCTCATATATATTTCATTTTCGAACAACTAATCTCAAGGTTAGTGAGTAATTAATAATCTTGGACCAAGGTTAAAAACTTAAGATAAAGGGATGGGAAAAAAAACATTGGTATTTCTCTTAAGCCCCCTAAGCCCTCTTTCTTCCCCTCTCGTGGACTCATAGTCCCTTTTTGTTTCCTTCTGTGCTTGTAGTGATTAGTGGTATTTATATTATATTTTCAAAGTACATATTTAAAAATCCAAAATACATCATGGGAATGGTGAATCATCAACACTCATCATCATATTTCTACTTTATTAGGCTCATATGTATAGATCTATAACCAATTAAACATTACATACACATTTGCTAGTTGGGCCTTGACATTGAACTCTGCATTAAGAATATTTACAATGAAATTACATTATTTACACATGGGGTCGTTTAAATCAGTTCTCATAATTTGAGCCCCATCACATTCCTAATCATTCAAATAACACATGATTTAACTATTATAATTCAAGGGTTTAAACTGTGACATTACCACTTTATTCTTCCAATTCTTATCACCTTGCTTTCAAATTTTAAGTACTTACCACAATGTATTGCAAACACTTCAAAACAACATAGTCAAATTATGAATGTTAGTTTCATGTCTCTTATTCATATATTATGTATATTTAAAGTGTTTCATTTCAAAAATGCATCTTAAAAAAACAACCTTCTCACATTATAATGTACTTTTTGTACCTTCAAAGGAAAATGTCAGTTGTCTCTTTTCTCATTCCAAGAAGTGTACTATGGATGTATCTTGGAAAAAATGCTTCAAACTTGCAAGCTTCATCTCCTTACCTCCACCTAAACAATATTCATTTTCCCAAGAAAGTGCCTTTGCTTGGAAATGCATCTTGCATGTCTTAAATTTTCATGTAACATGAACATGTTGGATATTTTGGAAGGATTTAAGATGTTGCCTACATATTTTTCTTATTTGGTTAACAATGATGTTCCTTAGGTTTCCCATGAAGGATGTATAGTCACCAATGCAGAGAAAAAAATGTTTCAAACTTGCATTATAATAGTCATTCTAATTATATCTATAATAAATAAATCTCATAAGAAATGCTTAAGAAGTTATTTATGATTACTATTATGCAATGATCATTAAAATGTATGGAATTGATGAATAATTGCAACAATGGGTGACTATATGCAAGCAAAAAGGGTGGTTATATATGTATGTGGAAGTAAAAAATATGCCATATTGCAACCTCATCAGTGTTCATGCTAGATGAAAATTTAACACGCAAGCAAAGATGCATTGCAAAGAAAAGGAAATCACTTGGGAAAATAAATATTGTTTAGGTAGAGGTATGGAGATGAAACTCACAAGTTTGAAATATTTTGTCTCTACATTGGTGACTACTAATCATGAACATCCTTCATGGGCAAGTTGAGGGATATTTTTCCTAACCAAGTAAGAAAAAGATGTAAGTTACTTCTGAAATCCTTCCAAAATATCCCATGTGTTCATGTTGGATGGAAATTTAATACATGGGGAGATGCATTGGAAAGAAAGGGCTCTCACTTGGAAAAATGAATCTTGTTTAGTTGAAGGAATGGAAGGGCTCTCACTTGGAAAGGGCTCTCAAATATGCTTTTATTCATGAATAGAGGAACCTACTATAATGAAGATGTCAATATGGAATGCACAATAGATGGCCAAGAAGATAGATAATAGAGCTGCTACAAAATGCTCCAATAGAGGACTACAATAAGCCTCCAAAGGTTGGATATACAATGAAGACTGAATATAAGTAGATCTGGGCCGTACGAATGCTAAACCCCCAAGCTGGAAAGTGCCACGCCCTATTGGATAGCT
Organism: Picea engelmannii; assembly: GCA_009831015.1. Classification (NCBI taxonomy): domain Eukaryota; kingdom Viridiplantae; phylum Streptophyta; class Pinopsida; order Pinales; family Pinaceae; genus Picea; species Picea engelmannii. The sequence goes on along the minus strand of ML780894.1, from coordinate 206,751 downwards.
GAAGCTCCTCAACAATTCGGCCCTGCTGCCAAAAGTTTCCAATCACCTCAAGAAAGATGCCAAACAATAGATCAGGTGATGGTAAGAACAACCCAGATTTATGAATCTCCAAGATCCCTCTCACAACCTATAGATTTGAAACCCCTCCACTGAATGGTGCACCCCCCTGGATGCCTAAAACCCTAGATAAATCGACCTCACTCCTAGATGCCTCCAAATGCTCCACAAAACCGCTAGAGTGATAGATCAAGATGCTACAGTGAAAACCCAAGTTCTCAAATCACCAAAATACCTGCTAGACCTTTGGATCTAGCTATCCTCCAAATAATGGTGCGCCCTCCTCTTGGGTAATCATCCCACTCTCTATACAGATAAACCTGCCACTGAAATGCCTCCGGAAACCACCAAGAATGATGCTAAGACACCTGCAATGAAAACCCAATACCTAGAATCCTCAAAATCCCTTCTCCTCAGCTAGGACAAATCCTCCCTCAATGGATGGTGCGCCCCTCTTGCTGGAAACCCTAACTGGTGCTCTCTCTCTCTCTCTACCCCTGCAACTGGGTAGATCTGGAACTAGAATGGTGTGGGAGCATATTGCATCTCTGATACCAATATTGGGACAATCTAGGTGGAATCTTTCACCACTGAATTGTCCTCTAGGGTTTGTTAAGTCAAAACCCTCAAAACCCCCAATGTTGGGCTCACTAGCTAGAAGCCAGATATGAAAATATGATCATACATGAATGAATGAGTAGACGCCCTTGCCTTCCCTTTATAATTTTTGGCTCCTCTTGTCCCTCCAAAGTGATTTCCATTTTATTAATAGTTAATTAATTAATTAAATCGCTTTAATTAATTAATTAACCTTTTTACCTCTGAAAAGTGTTGTATCTCTCCTTGTGGCTTCCTTGGTCACTGAAAGTCACTTCTAGCCATCCCATCCTATAGTGTTGCTCCTCCCGATTCCAATGAGCTATTACACTGAGAGGTTCCTCCAAGCAATGTGCCCAAAATGACCTCTTAAGTGAATTTAATTGACTTATAGCTCAAAATAGTCAAAATCATGGAAATCATCGGAATGCAACGGAACCAAAGCCAACATGTGTGGAATGGCTCATAATGATGAGATATTATGAGAAATGCAAGCTGGACCTCATAATGCCTCTCAATAACCCATGTACTTTCTATAACACCCATCTAGCTACTCTAGTCATCATAAACCTCTGCACTGTGATGATGTCCCAAAGTGGGGACATTACAGTCCTCCCTGCTAGAAAATTGCTTGTCCTCAAGCAATAACCAAATCCACTCAAATAAAATACCAGGATCCCATGTCCACCTGTGGGATACACAGTAGAACCCATCCAAAGACGAACAATAGTACACTCCACCCCCTGGATCCCATATCAGGAAGTGAACTGCAATACTCTGCGAAGCATAGTCTTGAAAGATATCAACCCTATGAACCTCCTGCACATGACACATGGCCTCATCTCAGAATGATTCCATCCTCCAAATATCTACCAAGATCCACATGGCCTCCATCAACTGCACATGGTGATGCCAAAATGAGGTACTGCAAGGCCTCCGTGAGACACCCTCAAGAGTTGTTCTCCCCTCAACACTGAAGCTAAATGGAAAGTTAGAACAAGTTTCCCCTGCAAAGGTCCACTCGTCCCTGTCGGTCAGTGAAATGATAAACCCTGCAATCCTTGGGTCCCATGCTAATCTATGTCGAAGACCACCATGTTGGCCCTACACTACTCTAACCACGACTGTATGCCCCCTGCATACATACTGGATCCTCCTCTCCTGGATCCTCAAGTTGAAATACATGTGACCACCAGACCTATTGTCCAGAAAATGTATCTATAAAGACATATTTGTAGAAGAAGTACCTATCCACCCATCTCCACGTCCGATCATGATGATCAAGAGTGAAAAATTTCCTCGCTCTATTAGACAAATCCCTGCAGGCCCACTCCAGACGGACCCCTGGTGGAGTGTGTGGCTCTCGGGCACAACCTGGGTCATCATGTAGTGAAACATCTAGCTCTCCCAATGAACTCCCAGATCCCATGGCAAACTTGGAAGTTTATCACTTCCAATATCATCTAACTGCTCCTCTGTGAGACTGATCACTGTCAGAAGCCCTTTGTGCTCATATGCTATCCTCCTCATGTTGTTTTCAATGATAAATGTGTTGGAAAAGGATAACAGACATATCTGTAGCTGACTGTAGGACTGAAAGGTGTCACATGCTTTGGTCAATCCCAAGGACTCGACCAGAAGCTCATCTATCGGTATCCATGATAAGTACTCTCATGTGGTCATCATTGAATCCCAACCATCCAGTACATATTGGAAGTAACTCCTCCAATTGTTGCTCAACCAACCTCCATCTCTCATCTCCCATGCAACTACTGATATGGTGAAGGTGATCTCTCATAACTAGGTGTTGTTGTAAAGGAGTGACATCTGCATGCTCCCCTAGGTGTGTCTCCTCCCTGCAAGGCACTATACCCCTTTGAATCCCACCATACATCTTGGCATGTCTCTGTGAGCTATCACTCATCACTATATGCTCTGGCATACCCATGTCATCTTCCGTAGACTCATGTTGTCTCATAGATCCTGGTCATACTGCTGGATCAACCTCTACATGGAGGTCAACCACTCTCGGAACACAAATGGAAGTGTCCTTCATCAACTGGTGCTCCTCTGCTAGATCACCAACATCCTCTATCAACATGACTGACTGATACATTTGAGTGTCCACTAAGACAAATGAAGTGGATCTCTGACGGATCTCCTCAAGAGACTCATCTGACCTAGACTTCGATTCTTGAAGGGTGGTTTGTGTGCCTCTCAAGAATCCTCGACTATTATCCAATTCCTGAGTAAGTCCTTCTACTTCCAACTCCTGCTCCCTCAGAGCCTCATGATACATTTCACCAATCCTCAATAAGTAGTCCCTTTTAGTGAACAACTGCTAGTAGTCGATCCTCATCACAAATACTCTCTCCCTGAGAGTATGAAGATCATCCATGGTAATTCCCTCATCTGAACTACCATGTGCCACTGACGCTCTCTAGAAAAAATCTGCCATCAACACATGCATGTCGACACTGCGCTTGGTGGCTTCCATGATCATAGCCTCATTGACTCTCAATTGTGTTGCTAAGTGGTGTGGCTCCTGATCATGGTCATGCTGAGGTGCCACCTCATATCCCTCACTGTTGTTGTCACTCCTACTAGTGTCAACTCTAGAGTCCCCAAAAATACTCTCTGCATAAGATAATGTGTTGAACTGCCCACTGTCTACTATGTTGTTGGGTCCTCATGTCTGCCACTGCACCCCATCAGTAGGTGTTATCTCCCTCTGCATCACACTGTATCATGTATGAGCAGTTGTATCCTCCTGTGCACTCACTCTGCTACTATCATCTGCACCTGGATCCCATGTAGATGTATCCAGACACATGCTATGGTCATCCTGACTGCTAAAGAGTGCATCCTCATCAATGCATGCCAATCCCGGAAGTAATTGCTCCATCACCCTATCACTCTCCACAATCTGCTCAACTAATGGAGTCTCTAAAATATGTGACTCAATCTCCTCATGTTGATCTGTAAGTGTAGGATCAACTACCTGCACGTCATGTGTCTCCTCCTGGATCTATGGATCCATGCATCCATGGTGTGCATCCCTCCCACAAGGTTCCTCCATCATATATGACATGCCACTGGTATCCTCCCATGACGTGGCTATCATGGATGTCTGAAAAGACGACAAATGTGTCACGACCACCATAAGAGGTTGGTCATCTGTAGGTGCTAACACGTGTGAGTCCTCACTAGTGTCACCACTCTGTTGGGGTGTATGGTTATCAACACCATGTGATATGCCTGCTGAAGTATGGGTACTATCATCCGGTCCTCCCAACTATCTACCCACTATACAAGGGTCACTATCCTCCTCAAGCGTGCTAGAATCATCAACCTCTGTGCAAGAGTCACTATCACTAGCCTCTGTGAAAGAGTCACTATCATCATCGGACTGCTCCAAATCCTCATCATCACTATCATAGTGCACCTCAATGATATGCTTCTTACCCTTACCCCTACACCTATGATCCGGTTCCCAAGGCACCTTGCAATTGTAGCAAAGTTGTGTGCTCCTAATGGGTGTGGGGTTTCTATGTGCTTCCCTCCATCTAGTTGCTTTGGCTCTATTTCCCTCTACTATGTTGGTCCAATATGTCACCTCATCTTTGCTCCAACTGGGGTTTTTCATGGATATAAACTTTTGGAGCGTTATTAGAGGCCCAAGTCTCTCACAAAGTGCATGATATTCCCTTTCACAACTCACCGCTTCTCCAACAAAATCTATAGACCCCATCTTTCCTTATGGAATATCCCTCAGGCTGGCAGGAGTCTAAGCTCTAATACCACTGTAATGATCCCAAGCCATTATGCAAGGATCATCATGGTTTTGGTATCTTTTAAAACTTTTTCTGAGTGAGGTATTTTGTCAAACACTTTGTTGAATTACTTGTTTAGATGTGTTTACTTGTTGAATGGCCTCTTGATTTCGGCCTTAGGGTTTACTCATGTGTTATATGAATGTTTGAAGCAAATAACAAGAAGAGACAACCATGGAACATACCTCAACCATATGCAATATGATAGACAAGCCAAAACATCTCAAATATGCTTTTATTCATGAATAGAGGAACCTACTACAATGAAGATGCCAATCTGCAATGCTCAACAGATGGCCAAGAAGATAGATAATAGAGCTGCTACAAAATGCTCAAATAGAGGACTACAATAAGCCTCCAAAAGTTGGATATACAATGAAGATTGAATACAAGTAGATCTGGGTCGTACGAATGCTAAACCCCCAAGCTGGAAAGTGCCACGCCCTATTGGATAGCTAAAGCTCCTCAACAATTCGGCCCTGCTGCCAAAAGTGTCCAATCACCTCAAGAAAGATGCCAAACAATAGATCGAGTGATGGTAAGAACAACCCAGGTTTATGAATCTCCAAGATCCCTCTCACACCCTGTAGATCTGAAATCCCTCCAATGAATGGTGCGCCCCCCTGGATGCCTGAAACCCTAGATAAATCGGCCTCACTCCTAGATGCCTCCAAATTCTCCACAAAACCACTAGAGTGATAGATCGGGATGTTGCAGTGAAAACACAAGTGCTCAAATCACCAAAATACCTGCTAGACCCTTGGATCTAGCTATCCTCCAAATAATGGTGCGCCCTCCTCTTGGGTAATCGTCCCACTCTCAATACAGATAAACTTGCCACTGAAATGTCTCTAAAAACCACCAAGAATGATTCTAAGACACCTACAAGGAAAACCCAATACCTGGAATCCTCAAAATCCCTTCTCCTCAACTAGGACGAATCCTCCCTCTATGGATGGTGCGCCCCTCTTGTTGGAAACTCTAACTGGTGCACTCTCTCTTGATCCATTCGAAACAAATCAATTTATCCACTTGTTTAGCATAGCACGATACTTATTTAGTGCACCATAAGTTTTCTTGATCATTATATTAAGATTGTTAAATTTATTAGCTTGTTTATTAATCCATTAAGTTACTGAATTTTCTATAATTTTAAAAAAGTTAATATCTTTGTATTTAGTATTCATATTTCTATTTGAATTAAGTTTTAAATCAACATTCCTAGTTAGCAATGGTTCATTCTAATAGAATGTTTTTTTAATTAGTTTATTATAATTTTAATAAAATGTTATTTTATTTATGTAATATAGGATTAGCTAAAAGTTTTCTATAATATGATATAAGTAAGGTTCATTATAATTTCAATATACAGTTCATTATAATTTTAATAGAATGTTATTTTATTTATGTAACATAGGATTAGCTAAAAAAATTCTATTATAATAGTAGAATTATTCAAGTTTCATGTAGAATAGATTACAATTACTTACTTGTACACTATTGAATTTCTATAGTTCTAATAACTCTTACATTCTATATTAAAGATTTCAATAGATTTAAGTAGTTTTAATTTGTATTTACTTTTGTTAGTTTAATATAAAACTTTTATAATTTCAATAAATTATAGTTTAATTTAGATTTCCTATAGCGTAGTAATAAGTTCCATATAAAATTAGTTTTTTGTAACTTATAAATATTTGCAAGATTTTAAAATAGAAATTTTGATTTAAATAATATTTAATCGATTAAAGCAAAGAAAAAGATCTTAGTATTGGACATACTTTGCATAGCACCTTATGATGAATTAAATGTAAATTAAATTAAATATTAAAGAACATTTAATCTTACTGTTGTTTTTGGTGTCGTCGTTGGGGAGGTGCCAAGATATTAATAAAGTTTTATTTTCATTCAATTTAGGAAAAACACATGGTAATAAGATTAGAATTGGTATATTGTTGATCTTCGGACTTTGTTATATTTCATATGTAGTATTATACATAAATAGAACATATAAGATGCATGTATAGGCCTATAGATTCTAGACGAGGATTTATCGGTGTAGTAAAAGCCACTCAAGTTACTAACACATTGAAAGGTAAATCAACAAGTTAAAAATAGAAAAGCACACCCTCTAGATCAGAAGAAACCTCAAAAGTAATAGTTGTAGAATCTCTTCCAACCTCAAAAAGTTCAATGGTTGAAGATATACTTTTACCATCTACTCTCGAAGAAGAGGACTTAATCAGTGGACAAGAAGATCTACAATTTCAAGAAAACCTTGTAAGAGAACCAAAGTATTTTGTCGGTACCATTCCCTCTATAGGATATGCAATATTTTGGAAAATAAATATGGCCAATGAAGAAGCGGCTTCAAATCTGGAGGACAATACAACTTTTGAATTTCCTATTCGATATTCTTAGACAACAGTTCAAATGAAGAAGATTCCACCTTTAGCTTTACCTAATTTTCATGGAATGGTTATTGAAGATCCCGATACATTTCTATTTGAATTTGATGTATTGTGTCGTAGTTATGATTATTCCTCAAATGCACAAAAGCTTAAACTATTTCCTGCTACTCTCAAAGATGCATCTCTTCGTTGGTTTATGGGACTTGGAGGGAATTCCATTTGAACTTGGGATGACATGCATAAAACATTTATGAAGAAATATCAATATTATTGTAATGGTAGAGACCTCGATGAAGAGATCTCTAAAATGACTCAGAAAGAAGATGAAGTCCTAGAGGATTGTGTTTAAAGGTTTCAATATCATCTACAAACATCCAAATAGAATAAGTTGGATCCAAATACTCTTAGGGTTATTTTACTAAAAGGGATTAGGGAAGAACATATTTATTTCCTTAATCTCATGGGAACTAGAGATGTGTCTCAACTATCTTATGATGATATTTGTGAACTATGTAAGTGTTATTGTTAAGGTAATGCTAAACATGGTAAAGGCCCTTGAGAACTTGTTTCTAGAGTTACAAAATTAGATGGAGGAGGTGTAACTCAAGATGAAATTGGAAATTTATTAGATAGTTTTAAAATTGGCATTATTAGTTCTCTTAGCTCATAGTTAGATATATTACAAACTAAAAAGAAGGAAGAAGAAACAGACTCAACATTAGCTATATTTTTCTCTAATTGTAGAAAGAAGCATCCATTACGAGGTTGTCCACTTAATAATATAGAAATGTGTACTATTTGTGCAGAAAAGCATCCAATAAGCAACTTCATTCATTACTAGAGCTCAAAGCAATATACCAATGAGCTAATGAAAGTGCAAAACAAGTATGTTTTGTAGTATAGAAATGACCATGGAAACCTCAACTAACATGTATAATGTAAGATCCTTCATAATATTATGCTTCATTTTATTCTAATTCACAATATCCTCCTCAAAATTGGTCTCCACCCATGCCTTGGAAAACATGGCCTTCTTAGCAAGCTCAAAAGGCTCTACAATCAATGACATCATTTTCTTGATATTTGTAACGAACCCACCGTTACGACAACAAAAGCGATGTACAATAGTTAAATAATTTTGTTTATTGCATTAGGAAATTAAACATCACCACATAATGAATACCAACACCATCGACACATCATCCCAATTAATAACGAAACATAAATAATGCATTGACATAATCAATAACGACGCAAATCAACACATCACGGTCAACTAAAGCAAGATACTAGTAATAGATCAACCATGTCACTGAATATTAAAGGAAAATACCTGCCCATCCTATCCTACATGGTTAGGACCTCCAAGACACATAAGCAACGCTCAAGTCTAGGATTCATCTAATTGATTTTGACCACTTAAGGTCTTAGGACTAGCGACTGTTGGACAATGTTGACCCTTGGCATTGGATATGAAGGTATTGAGATATTTATTTATTTTTGGATAAAAGGATAAACAATAAAGCAAGTGATGCTAGAAATTTCAGATTGAAAATTAAAAGCAGGAATAAACTATGAACAGAGGTATCATGCCTCCAATTTGCACACATGAAAAGCTCAAAGTCACTGCCCGAAAGAGCTAACTGTCATTGCAATCCTGCTCTGAGTTGTACTCACGTTGGACGAAAATCAAGCACGCAAAAAATGAAATCAAGGAAACCTTGACAGGGTTTAATTAATCCATTGACGAATTACTATTCAGAGTGATAGTGGTTGAGGGAATCTCGATGATTCGGGCGGAACTACATCAAGACTATTTTTCCTTTTTACAATCAAAATATCAAGTTTTAAAAATCCATAATTCCTGCACAAGCAAAAACGATTCTAAGGATATCAGCAATCAAAAAAAGGGGGGTATTACAACTGGTGTTCTCCTACACATTTCATAACTTAGTAGCTCTATGTGCTCTACATTGTAGCTCAACATTCCACTATGTGTAACCTCATCCTGCAGTGTAACTTCAATTGCATTATCTCTTAGCATCTCTAAGGGTCGTTGTAGGAACTCTAGTTCATTTTGGTAAGCTAAAGTGTCATCACGTAGGTGGGTTCCTTCTCTGCTCTTGCCAACGCCAAACAACATCAACCTCAAAAATGAAATGTAACTCGACTTCATCCATATGCACATCGAACCCATTTCCATATAAACCTAGAGGGCACTTCAGATGTCTGGCTATTAGGGTAACTATGTCTGTCGGCTATGTTGAACGTTCTCTATCAATCAACTATGTTGGGTGATCTCTCTCTCCCTTCTTGTGTAAGGTTGTTGCAATGGGGCTATGGGGTAAGAACCCTATTGGGCACAATACAATTTCCTTGGGAAAAACTTAACAGACAACACAAGGTTAAATTCGGGAAAGCATCAGTGGCAGCGAAATTAAGGAGGTTTGACTTTTCTATGAGGGGGAGGAATTTAGCGCTCAATGACTGTTCAGAGTTCCAGTTGGGAAATAATTTATGTTTACAACACCGACCAGTAGCTAAAACCTAGCATTCCAAGAATTCCAAAATTCCATTGCATAAAATTTGGCCATGAAGAATTCCCAACTGTATATCACTCAGTAGCATTCAATACGCAACAACACCTTTGGAAGGTAACGAATACAGTGTTCATTCCACAAAACTCATAATCAATTTTATTTTTATAGAGTAATTTTCAGAAACAATTTCTTGAAGAATACATGCAAGATTCTAAAGGAGGATCTCATGTTCAATTTTGGGCGATGACAACATCATTTTCCTTAGATTTCTGAGCTAAATTAGATGGCAGCAACTCAATAGATTTTACCATATCCCTTCATAAGCTTTAGAAAAAATTCATACATTTAAAAATCAGATTTACAATCACAATTTGGGCGAATTTATGAGAACTCTGCATTACAATTAAACTTAAGACAATCACAATTTCAAACGCAGATAAGAATATTGTAACTGACGAAGGCGGTTCTGCATATGTCCTTCAGCAACTGACATTCCTCCCTTCTCTCGCTTGCTAATTGTTGAGACTTCACTGATACCTCCCAGCCAACACTAGGGGTACTCTTCTTCCCCCTAAGCCCCCCAAGCTGCAAAGGGCCACATACACAAAACCAGAAATACTCTAGCTCCAAGCTTGCCTCGCAAGGTAAAGCCACCACTCTCTCTCAAGCTGGGTATCCCAACTCTGACAAGTAAAACCAGTCAAAAATAATTCGGCAGCATAACTTTACCGATAACCCGTGTGTTTTTTTCTCATCTTGACCATTTGCTTTATAGGAATATTTTCACTGGCACATCCCCACTTGCACAAATCTTTTTCTTTTTAATTAATTAATTTAGAATTATTCCTCCTCACACTTCTCACCCTCTCCCCAAGTTGCACAAGTAATTTCATATTTTATTCTAATTAAAAGTCAAATTCCCTCACATTTCCCAAATGTGTTCCTTAAATCACTCCTAATTGTCTCTTTATTCCTCATATTCCCATTTAATGACTGACACCTTACTAATTCTGAGTTGAGTTAAAATAGGAGTCTTCTTCTAGTTAAACTAGTGGTAGTGAGACTCTAGATACCATTCTACGCATACACATATTCTCTCAGCTTTATTCCTTTCTTATCTTAAATTCCAATTTGGTATTTTCTTGCACACATATGTTTTAATTCAAATATTTAGGTTTATTTCATTTACTTAATTCTTAAATGGATTTACCTTACTCCTTTTTTTTAATTTAGTCTCCTTACAAGAACCTAGACTTAGGCTTAATTTTTGAATAGGCTTAAACTTTCACTTGGGATTTACAATTAATAAATTCAATCCTTAATTAATTAATTAAATCCAGCAAGGCCTAAAGAAGTTTTTTTTTCAAGGCTTAATTATTCTCTCAAGGTTTCCTAGGCCACCTAGATTTATTGACTCAAGATTTATTTACGTGACGTGCCCTTCAAGACACACTCTATGCTCCAAGGGTGCCACTCTCCTTTGACTAGTTTTGGTAGTTGTGCAACCCTTGGAGTCAGTACTCCATTCGGGCGACCTTGTGAGAGACTAAGGGCTTCTAAGGAATAAGTACTCTACATTATTGTGTTCCCCTTAGAAATATTCATGTGCGAATGTCTCAGTTTTCCCTCACGACATCGTGGACCTATCGAATTAGGTAATCGTTAACCTACAATTTGAGCCACGGCATGAGTGCTAGTAGGTTGTGACATGGACGTTGTCACACCTCTCCCTCAATATCTAGTTTATGTGCATGGCCCCTTTACTCCTTATGTGAGTCAGATTAGAAATCATTCGTCAACCTGCATTCATTAACAAAACACTGTCACGGATCCATATACATAATCACACTAAATCAATCATCTGACATATATGCGTAAAATGAAATACTCAAACAAAACAAAATCCACTCCGTGACTCAATCTGGAGTACAAGGAGGTCCATTGGTGCCATCAACATCCAAAATTTGTCAAGTGTCTTTCACACTCAGGGAAAAACTCGTCAATAGCATATGTTAATACATATATATCAAATAACAATAAAACATAGCTCAACAACATCATCATGTAAAATCCATAATCAGAACAGAGAACAATGTACTATAACCAGATCACTTGCACGCAAGTCCTCAAAGAATAAGTCGATAACACGTGCTCAGTAAAGCGGGATGTTACATACACCCCCTCTTGTTTTAAACTCCATCCTGAATTTGTACAGTATATAAAATGCAGTAATAAAAGTATCTGCCAATATCTATATGTCTAATCTATCAAACAAGTAAGGTAATTGTTGGCTCATACAATATGTGTCCTCCCATGTAGCCGAGTGTGGACTATAATTGTACCACTAGACCTTGACCTGATCAACTATTCAACATCGTAGTTGTCGAATGCAATGGTCCAGAATATGGATTGGCTCCGCCGTGAGAGCACCCTTGTCCGACACCTGCAAGGAACTCATGTCAATCACATGTGTAGGATCACTAACATAATGTCTCAAAACATATACATGAAAAACATCGTGCATACTCCTCAAAGAATCAGGCAAGGCTAGTCAATAGGCCATGGGTCCTTTCCTTTCCACAACTTTGAAAGGTCCCACAAACCTAGGAGATATTTTATCACCTCTTTTGAGCTTGATCAAACTCTTGTGCGGTTTCACCCACAAGAAAACTCTGTCGCCAACTTCATAATTGCGGTCAACGTGATGGGCATCAACATAACTATTTTGTCAAACTTGAGCTTTTTTAATCCTTTGTCTTATCGTTTGCATTTGTTCTTCCATTTCTTGGATCACTTATGGTCCCACCAGGACCCTATCCTCAATTCGATCCCATCTCAACGGCGTCCGACACGGTCACCCATAAAGAAACTCAAACGGCGCCATCTTAATGGTACTTTGATAGTTGTTGTTGTATGCAAACTCTATTAGTGGCAAGAAATATTCCCAACGTTTTTGTTGGTCCATTACATACATACGCAACATATCTTCCAAAATTTGGTTAGTCCTTGTTGTCTTCCCAGCTGTCTCAGGGTGATATGATGTACTAAAGTTCAGTTGTGTCCCCAAAGCCTCTTGGAAACAGGTCCAAAAGTGTCATGTAAACACCGATCCTCTATCAAATATGATTCTTTTCGGTACACCATGTAATCTCACAATATTGCTAAAAACAACTCTAGCTATGTCTAGCACCTGATACATCATATGTACAGGAATAAAATGTGCACTCTTCATCAGAGTGTCAACTACGACGAAAATCGATTTGTGTCTCCTTTTCGTCAATGGAAATCCAACTATAAATTCCATCGAAATGACCTCCCATTTCGACTATGGAATAGCATGAGGCTCTAATAATCATGTCAGATTTCTATGTTCATCTTTCACTAGCTAACATTCTAGACATTTCTCCATGTAACTGAAAATGTTTGATTTCATTCCCTTCCATAAAAATAAAGGCTTAAGGTCTACCTTCATCTTTGTGACTCCCAGATGAGCCATGTACACTTGTGATGTGCTTCACTTAAGATCAAGATTTTTAATTTGTCGTTAGGTGGTACATATATCATGTTATTATACCTCATAATTCCATCATTGTCCAATGTATAGCTTTCAAACTTTGGTACCCTCATGGTATCTTGTCCAATATTTTCCTTAACTTCCTTGTACCATTCATCATCTCTCTGTAAATCTAGAATTTTTTCTCGAAGATTCATCTTAAGGGGTATTACCGAGAATACACGCAGTCTTCGACTCAATGCATCTGCCACTATGTTCATCGTTCCTTTATGTAAGTAATCTCGAAGTCGTATTCGCTAAGTAGTTCTAACCAACACCTCTGTCGTGCATTCAAGTCACTCTGCGTAAATATATGTTGTATTCCAAAGTGATTTGTCTTTAGTTCAAATTTTCATCCAATTAGATAGTGTCTCCAAACTCTCAAGGCATATACAATGGCCAATAACTCAAAATCATGCGTTACATAGTTCTCTTCATGCTTTCTTAATTTCCTTGAGATTTAAGCGATCACTTGATCGTCTTGCATCAATACTCTGCCTAAACCTTCCTGGGATGTGTTTGTGCATACCAAAAATTCCTTGTCCATGTCGGGGACTTTAAGTATCGACGTTGTCGTCAATAACCCCTTGAGTCTTTTAAATGCTTACGTGCATTTCTTAGTCCATACGAACTTCTTGTTTTTCTTCTGCAATTCTATGATCAGATTTTCTATCTTCAAAAAACCTTCGACGAACAATCAGTAATATCATGATAATCCCATAAATCTATGTACTTATTGTACGTTTGTCGACAGAGGCCATTCCATGATAGCCTCTACCTTTGTTGGATCCACAGTTATACCTTCACTGGATATAACGTGCCCCAAGTAGTGAATCTTTGATTGGTAAAAATAACATTTCGATAGTTTCCAGTATAATTTATTTTCTCGTAAACAATGTAGTACCAAGCTTAAATGTTCATCATTCTCGAGACTAAATCAATATGTCATCAATAAATACTTGAAAAAACTTGTCCAAGTATTTGCGAAACACCCCATTCATCAAGCTCATAAATACCCTTGGGGTGTTTGTCAGTCCAAACGGTAGAACTGTAAACTCATAGTGTTTGAACCTAGTCTTAAATGTGGTTTTAGGAATATCTTCCTCCTTAATTTGTAATTGTTGATATCCTGATCTCAAGTCGATCTTGGAAAACACCATCGCACCCTTCATTTGATGAAACAAATCATCTATTCTTGGCAATGGATATTGGTTCTTGATCGTCGCCTTCTTCAATTGACGGTATTCAATACAAAGTCTCCATGATCCATCCTTCTTTCTTATGAAAATAACATGCGCACCCCAAGGTGACACACTTGGACGTATAAGTCCCAAGTCCAACAACTCCTTCAATTTCATTTTCAAATCTTGTAAATCAGGCATTGACATCTGATAAGGCGTTCTTGTTATTGGTTCAGTTCCAGGTTTTAAGTCGATTGTAAACTCCAACTCTCTTTCAGGAGACAAACTTGGTAACTCTTCTAGAAACATGTCAGCAAACTCTCATACTACCAGAAGGTTTTCTAATCCTTTTGCCTCGACCCTTTCGTTTAGCGCTAAGATTGCATATAACTTACATCCATTGTGCATGATATTTTGTAGCTTGATGCAGGAGCATCGTTAGCGAGAACGCGTGGCAGGACAGCTTAGGCCTGAGAATCATTTTGGAATCCAAAACCGTTGGCAGTTACTGAGGATTTTTCGGAGCTGATTGAAAACGGAGGAAGATCAAACGCTTAGAAGCGGAATGATCACGAGTGATCTGGGAGTTTCACTCCTAGTCTTGAATTTAATTGAACTTAGGTAGCAATTAGGTTTTTTTATTTCTCTTGCTTTTTCGAGTAGACGAGTAGTTGGGGGAACCCTAAGAACACTCAGAGATAAATAGAGGTTTTGTATTCCCAAATGAGGCTGCTGCGAGTTAGTAGGAATTTTCTGAGCTTTTAGTTATTGATTTGATCTTAGCTATAGCCATTTGCTTTTGAATGAATATGATAGAGGAAAATTGATCCAAATGCATAGTATTGTTACTGTTTGCAATTCCATGTTATTATTTTTTCATAAATGAATGAATTTCGTTATGAGTAGAATAAACTGTGAATGTTAGTATAAGTTTCAATTGTTTCTCTTCTATAAGTTATGCAAGGAGTGCATACTAAATGCAAGGATTGCGTGTAAGAGAGTTTTTTTCGACTCGAAGCTCAGAAGAGATAGCGTGGAACTTTTGTATGCAGAGTGTGCATATTAAGCGCAAGGAGTGCGCGTAGAGGGGAACTTGTTTCAAGTTCAAAAGCTTAGGAGGTAGAGCGCAGAGTGTGCCAGGAGGGCACTAGAAAGTATTTTGAAAAGATGCAGAAGGGTCGAGTCCCTTAGAGATTGAGTAAGTTGAAAACTCAAGGAGAACCAGTGCAAGTTTGCACGTAGAGCGCAAGTGTGCGCCAGGGCCGAGGTTCAATTTCATTTTCCAAAGCTCAGGAGAGATAGCATTCTCAGAAACGCGGACGAGACCCAAAGTCACTGGGCTCGCAGAAGAATCAAAGTTTGAAGCCTTTGAAACGTTCAAAGTCTTCCAAGTCAAGGAAGAAAGCACAAGCTCAGAATGGTTGACGCCAAATTATTTGGTAAGGAGTCATTGAGAGCCTGGACAGACGGTAAAAATTCCTGGAGGGAGAAGTGTCGATATCCGTGGTTCGTTGGATCCAGTACAACTGTGAGAAGGATAAGGGTCGAGATTCATTCAACACTTGAAATCTTAGGAGAGATAGTGATCCATCAATCTAAGGGAATATTGAATCGTTGATTCCTTTCGTGGGAAGGAGATTTCAAGAAATCAAAAATTGAGAGTCTGGAGCACGGAGGAAGTTGTTTTCCAAAGTCGTGAAACATGAAATTCTGACTCGTGAAGAAGAGATCAGGACCGTCAAATCACGGGGATTCTCGGACCGTTGATCTGAGGCGAGTGGATTTCGGGAATTCAGAAGTTGGGAGGAAGAAGGGAGTTGTTATCCAAAATTGTGAAACACAAAGTTCCAATTCGCAAGAGAGGATCTGGACCATTGGAGCACGGGAAATCTCGGACCATTGATCTGAGGTGAGTGAAGTCGGGAGTTCGGACTTCGAGAGAAGGGAGGAGAGCTACTGCGTGAGTTCATGAAGTGTGAAGTCCCATAGTGCTCGGAAGTTGGACCCCAGGTTATAGTTGGAGGTCACATCGGTGGAAAATAGGGGAAGGAGCCAGCGCTTGCTAGATACCTAATTTGGAGTCTGCGAGTTTGGAACTCGGGAGTTTGGAAGTTGGAAGTAGAGAGATTCGGGTGACTCACAGTAGGATAACCGAGGTCACGAATTGTGAAGCGCCTTTTAGTTAGGTGTGTGGTCACATTCAGTGGTCACGTGGAGGAGGCTTGCACCTGGTGCTTGTTCGCGCGGGTGGAGTCACATAATAGGACCTGTGGACATGTTACAAAGATTCCATTACAGAATCGAAGAGCTAATCCAGCTCAGGGAATTTGAATATCCAGTGACCGGGAGGTCAGCAGACCCTGCTGAGGTAGGGGCACTGCATCAAGTGGTATCAGAGCGGAAATTTTTGCTTGCAGGAAACAGGCAAAGGAGAGGAGACAAAAGAACTCAAAGTTGTACTCTGTGTGTGAGAGACAGTCAAAAACATTCCACCAAGGATACGAGTGGATATGCCTTTAGCCAATCAGGCTATAGAAAGGGAGATGTGATAACTTCGTGCAATATTAGAGGCAATGGAAGCAACACAAAGGAGGGATCCTGATGCTGGAGACATCAGTGATGCAGAGAGCGAAGAAGTAGAAGTTGAAGAAGCTACAGGAGAAAATGTTGTCGAAGAACGCTTGCTCAAAGCATTTTTCAGATTGGGAGCTAGAGCTAAGATAGAGGTCCCAATTTATGAAGGTAGTTTGGATGTTGAAGATCTATTGGATTGGATACGAACCATGGAAAAATATTTTGACTATGAAGACGTCAATGAGAAGAAAAGGGTGAGACATGTTGTCACCAGGCTCAAGGGACATGTAGCACTGTGGTGGGATGGACTGCAGGCTGAGAGGAGAAGCAAAGGAAAATAGAAGATAAAGAATTGGGATAGAATGGTAGCCAAGTTGAAGGCTAAATTCATGCCCAAAGATTATCAGATCAATCTGTTCAGAAAACTGGAAAACATAAGACAGAAGGGTATGGAAGTTAAAGAGTACACAAAGGAGCTCTACAAACTGAATATCCGAACTGGACAAAGAGAGAAAGATGAAGAAAAAATTTCCATGTATATAAATGGCGTGAGGTATGAAATCCAGGATGAGATCAGCATGATGTCAGTAAGGACAGTGGAGGATGCTTATCAGTTTGCACTGAAGGCAGAGGAGAAGTTGGCCAGAAAACAAAACCAACAAGCTAGAGGTAGAATCCATGCCCTAGACAAAGGCAAGGGAGTCGCCCATGACAAGGCACATAAATCCAAAGACGAGAATGAGAAACCACATAATCACTCAAAAAGAGGAGGAAGTTCCCGAGGAAGACAAGGTGGTGGAAGAAGTTATTCTAGAGGAAGAGGAAGAAGCGGAGGAGCAGAAGTAAGGTTCTATGCATGTGGAAAGACAAGGCACATGTCTTAGGAATGTCCCAAGAGGAATAGGAAAGAAGGAGGTGAAGCTCACATTTCAGAAGCACAGAGAAGGAATGTTGAAGCAGAAGGAGCAGAGGATGGAACATCCTTGATGTTGAGAAATTTTTTCTTAAAACCAGAGGTGGAAGTCGAGAAGCCAGTGTAGAGAAACAACCTATTTAGGACATCTTGCAAGACTAAAGACAGAGTATGCAAGGTGATAATTGATAGTGGGAGCACTGATAACCTAGTATCCATGGAGATGATGGAGAAACTGGAGTTGGAGACGACTACACACCCGAAGCCATACAAAGTATCATGCTTGTAGAAAGGACACCAGGTAATGGTTACTAAACAATGCTTGGTTGAATTTAAGATAGGAGGATATAAAGATGAAATTCTATGTGATGTCATTCTCATGGATGTATTTCATATTTTGTTGGGGAGACCATGGAAGTTTGATAGGAATACCATTCATGATGGGAGGAAGAATACATACACATTGGAGAAGAATGGTAGGACACACATGTTGCTATCAATAGAGGAGAAGAAAGTGAAAGAGGAAGCCAGCACAAACATACTTCTCATGAGCGGGAAGGAATTCCTGAAAGATGTCAAGAAAGAATAGGAGATTCAGTTTGTTGTGGTGAGGAAACCTAGAGTTGTCCTTACAAGTACTACAATGGATGATTTACCTGAAGAAGTTTAGGAATTGTTGGATAATTTTGCTGACATAGTGGTGGATGAGTTGCCTAACTCATTGCCACCCATCAGAAGTATCAACCATCATATTGATCTGATACCAGGAGAAATTCTGCCAAACAAAGCAGCATACAGATTGACACCTTGAGAGAATGAGGAGGTAAAGAACCAAGTCCAGGAATTTTTAGACAAGGGTTTAGTCGAAGAGAGATTAAGTCCATGCACAGTGCCAACTGTGTTGACTCCAAAGAAAGATGGAGGATGGAGAATGTGTACATACTCAAGAACCATTAACAAGATCACCATCAAGTATAGGTTCACTTTGCCAAGAATGGATGATTTAATGGACTTCTTAAGTGGAGAAAACTTATTTTCAAAGATAGATTTGAAGAGTGGGTATCACCAGATAAGAATGAGAGAGAGTGATGAATGGAAGACAGCCTTTAAGACAAATGAAGGTTTGTATGAGTGGCTTGTTATGCCATTTGTCTTAACAAATGCCCCGAGAACTTTTATGAGATTGATAAATGAAATACTGAAAGACTTCATTGGAAAGTGTGTGGTTGTATATATGGATGATATACTGATCTTTAGCAAGACTAAAGAGGAGAATTTGAGACACCTGACACTAGTAATGAGGAGACTACAACAGGAGAAGTTGTTGATAAACTTGAAGAAGTCCTCTTTTATGAAGACATAACTCATTTACTTGGGTTTTGTGATCTCTTCAAATGAACTGAAGATGGATCTAGAAAAGGTGAGAACAATCAAAGAATGACCATCACCAAGAAGCATGTTTGAGGTGAGAAGATTCCATGGATTAGCAAGTTTCTATAGGAAGTTCATCAGATATTTCAGTGGAATTTGTGCACCAATGATGGACACGGTAAAGAAGATGCACGAGTCTTTTAAATGGACAGAGGAAGCCGAGAGGAGATTCAATATACTGAAGAAGAAAATAACAGAACGACCAATTCTGGTCTTACCTAATTTTGGAAAGACATTTCAGGTGAGGTGTGATGCAAGTGGAGTTGCAATTGGAGCAGTTTTGAGCCAGGATAATAGGCATGTTTCCTATTTTAGTGAGAACTTGAATGAGACTAAGAGGAAATACTCCACATATGATAAGGAGTTTTATGCCATAATTCAAGCCTTGAATAAATGGAGGCATTAACTTGTCCCGCAGGAATTTGTCTTATACAGCGATAACCAAGCCTTACAATTCATAACCAGACAGGAAAAATTGAATCAGAGGCATGCAAAGTGGATTGAGTTTATGCGGAATTTTACTTTTGTCATAAAACATATTGTTGGGAATGCTAACAAAGTTGTTGATGCATTAAGCAGGAGATGTTTGATTCTGCAAGAGTTTCAGGTGAAGAACTTGGGATTTGAACACCTTAAGGATATGTATTGTGATGATGCAGATTTCAAGGAAGCGTATGAAGCATGTGAAAATCCTGTGTTGAGAGACAGGAGCCAGTGGGCAGAGTACATGATTCAAGAGGGTTTTTTGTTCAAGGGAAATCAGTTAAGGAAATTTGATGCAAATGCCTATGAGATTGAGCTGCCAGATGGTGTGGGCATATCACCCATATTCAACGTTTCAGACCTGTATCCTTATAGGAAAGACGACACAGAGGAATTAGAAAATCAAGCGAAGGTTCAATGGGAGAAACAGATGCCTATATCAGAAAAACCACAGATGGAGAAGATCGTTGATCAGAGGATTGGCAAGAAGACCAGGAGGAAGGCCTATTTTGAATATTTGGTCAAGTGGAAGGGACACCCAATAGAAGATTCCAGTTTGGAAAATGAAGCTGATATCCAGAAGCATGGAAAGTCAGTGCAAGAGATCATGGACAGGAGTCCATGAATTTTTTTGTCCAGGGGAGTATGATGCAGGAGCATCGTCAGTGAATTCAGCAAGCACGCATGGCAGGACATCTCAGGTCTGAGAATCATTTTGGAATCCAAAACCGTTGGCAGTTACTGAGGATTTTTCGGAGCTGATTGAAAACAGAGGAATATCAAATTCTTAGAAGCGGAATGATCACGAGTGATCTGGGAGTTTCACTCCTAGTCTTGAATGTAACTGAACTTAGGTAGCAGTTAGGTTTTTTTCTTTCTCTCATTTTTTCAAGTAGACGAGTAGTTGGGGCAACCCCGAGAACCCTAAAGAATAAATAGAGGTTTTGTACGCCCAAATGAGGTTTTTGTGAGTTAGTAGGAATTTTATGATTTTTTAGTTATTGATTTGATATTAGTTGTAGCCATTTACTTTTGAATGAATGTGACAGAGGAAAATTGATCCAAATGCATAGTATTGTTACTGTTTGCAATTCCCTGTTATTATGTTTTCATAAATGAATGAATTTTGTTATGAGTAGATGAAACTGTGAATGTTAGTATAAGTTTCAATTGGTTCTCTTCTATAAGTTATGCAAGGAGTGCATACTGGACGCAACGAGTGCGTGTAAGAGAGTTTTTTTCGACTCGAATCTCAGAAGAGATAGCATGGAACTTTTGTATGGAGAGTTTGATTAAGCGCAAGGAGTGCACGTAGAGGGGAAATTGTTTCAAGTTCGAAATCTCAAGAGATCGAGTGCAGAGTGTGCCAGGAGGGCACCAGAAAGTATTTTGAAAATACGCATAAGGGTCGAGTCCCTTACAGATTGAGTAAGTTGAAAACTCAGGGAGAACCAGTGCAAGTTTGCACGCAGAGCACAAGTGTGCGCCAGGGCCGAGGTTTAATTTCATTTTCCAAAGCTCAGGAGAGATAGTGTTCTTAGAAATGTTGACGAGACCCAAAGTCATTTGGCTCATAGAAGAATCAAAGGTCAAATCCCTTGAAACGTTCGAAATCTTCCAAGTCAAGGAAGAAAGCACAAGCTCAGAAGGGTTGACGCCAAATTATTTGGTAAGGATTCATTGAGAGCCTGGACAGATGGTAAAAATTCCTGGAGGGAGAAGTGTCGATATCCATGGGTCATTGGATCCAGTACAACTGCGAGAAGGATAAGGGCCAAGAGTCATTCAACACTCGAAATCTCAGGAGAGATAGTGACTTGTTGATCTAAGGGAAGATCGAACCATTGATTCCTTTTATGGGAAGGAGATTTCGGGAAATCAGTAATCGGGAGTCTGGAGCACGGAGGAAGTTGTTTTCCAAAGTCGCGAAATGTGAACTTCTGACTCGTGAAGAAGGGATCAAGACTGTCAGATCACCGGGAGTCTCGGACTGTTAATCTGAGGCGAGTGGAGTTCAGGAAGTCATAAGTTGGAAGGAAGAAGGGAGTTTCTCTCTAAAATCGTGAAACGCGAAGTCCTAATTCGTGAGAGAGGATATGGATCGTTGGAGCACGAGGAGTCTTGGACCATTGATCTGAGGTGAGTGAAGTCGGTAGTTCGGACTTCGGGAGAAGGGAGGAGAGCTACTTCATGAGTTCGCAAAGTGTGAAGTCCCGTAGCGCTCGGAAGTTGGACCCCAGGTTATAGTTGGAGGTCACATCGATGGAAAATAGGGGAAGGAGTCAGCGCTCGCTAGATCCATAATTTGGAGTCTGCGAGTTCAAAACTCGAGAGTTCGGAAGTTGGAAGTAGAGAGAGTCGAGTGACTCACAACAGGATAACCAAGGTCGTGAGTTGCGAAGCGCATTTTAGTTAGGTGCATGGTCACAACCAGTGGTCACGTGGAGGAGGCTTGCACTTGGTGCTTGTTCACGTGGGCGGAGTCACATATTAGGACCTGTGGACCTGCTACGAAGATTCCAGTAGGGAATCGAAGAGCTAATCCAGCTTGGGGAATTTGAAGATCCAGTGACCAGGAGGTCAGCAGACCCTACTGAGGTAGGGGCACTACATCATAGCTGTAAGGAAGAAATGAACTGCAAGGACACTCCCTCGTTTCTTCCTACAATCACTCTTCTTTGTCCCACATCATATGCCAAGCTTAACCATTTCGTCTTACAGTTGAATATCGCATCATGCGATTCCAACCAATACATATCGATCACTATGTCATACGATCCTAAGATCATGACATATAGGTTTGTCTTCATTACAAAATCTCCCAAGTCAATGCTACAGTCCATAACCCTTCCTCCAACCTTTTATTGGGCACCCAAATCCATTTCTATGTATCTAAACTCTTCCTGCTCGACTTCCTTTACCTTAATTCTCTTTAGCGCTGCACTAGAACTAAATCTCTTTGTAGCACCTGGATCTATAAAAATACTAAAATTTTGGTCGGAGATTGTACCTGACATCTCGAGCACAGTGGACTGGTACTCGACCTAGCGGTTATTCACCGCTGCATGAACAATGTGGGCCTTTCCCAAATCTCCCACTGTAGTGGGTCCTCCTGATCTGGTTGCTCTTGCCTTCTCAATAGGACAGTCTCGTTGGTAATATGAATCTCCACATGTCCAACACCCAGTCTTCGGTCTAGTACTCCTGGTCTCCTAAGTATAAATTGTTGGCCTACCAGCCTGAGATCCTGGTCGGTTCTACTAAACATGCCTAAATTGTTGTTGCTGCGGGTGACGTTGTTGTTGATGTGGTGGTCCTCTGTAAGGAGTCCTCTACTGAGGAGACGGTCGTCATGGTTTCGTGAACATGGGTCCTCTAGACATATCTCGATACCCTGATGTATGTATAATTGGTGTCTGATGTTGTTGCACTCCTGAGGTCATCTGTCCAGTGAGTTTTGCAGGAGTCCTACCCTGACCCCCACTAATCAGTTATTCCCCCGCTATGAGGGCCTTCAGGATTTCATCATGCAACGTCTAAGGCATTAGGATCCTCACCTTTGCATGAATTTTGAAGTTAAGTTTGAACACAAACTTGTTGACCTTTAGCTTCTCTGTGTTCAGATGTGGAGCATACCGAAGTAGCTCCATAAATATGGCCTCATACTCTGGCAGTGTACGACCACCCTGTTGTAAGAAATTGAAATCATTGAGTTGGCGCTCGATGAATTCCTCTGACAAATACCTCTCATGGAACCTCTCCTTGAACAGTTCCCATGACACATCTTCGACATCCATGTTTAGTTGAGGTAGGAGCATCTTCCACCATAGAAGAGCGCTCCCCTTCAACTGAAAGACCACCATGTGGAATTTCATGTTGGAGGTGTAGTCACGAAGTGCAAAGAACATTGCCATGTTCTCCAACCATTCATCAGCGAGCAAGCCATCTGTGGAACCCATGAACTCGGGAAACTTCACGTTCTCGAGTTCTCCGTGAATGCTACCACTACCAGTTGGAGTGCATTGTGAACCCTCATTGGGTATAGGTGCCCTGGCCTCACCTCTATCCATTCGGTTAATCAAGGCCTCTGACATCCTCTTAAAGGACCTCATCAAACCAACCACATCTCCCACAGCAACCTGATCCTGCTCAAGGACTTGTTCTTCTCCTTGGGGGTTAGACCCCTCTGGCGTGGATGCTACTAGAGGCGTCGCACCTCCTCCCCTAGCACCATGTTGTATGCCTCCATGGCGTCCTATATCCATGATTACCTGCATGGAAAAAATTCAAATTTTGATTAGTGATAAGCTCTAAGTCATAAGTTTAACACAGGGGAAGGCGTAACGGTCCAAAATTGTAGGGTTGAACCCACTCTGATACCATATGTAATGAACCCATCATTACAACAACAAAAGTGATGTACAATAGGTAAATATTTTTTTTATTGCATTAGGAAATTAAATGTCACCACATAATGAATAGAAACACCATCGACACATCATCCTAATTAATAACGAAACATAAATAATGCATTGACATAATTAATAACGACGCAAATCAACACATCATGATCAAGCAAGATACTAATAATAGATCAACCATGTCACTGAATATTAAAGGAAAATAAATGCCCATCCTATCTTGCATGGTTAGGACCTCCAAGACACATAAGCAAAGCTCAAGTCTGGGATTCATCCGATTGATTTTAAGCACTTAAGGTTATAGGACTAGCGATTGTTTTGAGGAACAAGGAAGTGTATAAATCCCACTAATCCAATCAAGCCAAAATTCAAAACTATCAATCGATCAATCTTAATCATCAATCATTCATGGTGCGACAACATCTACTACAAAACATACATTATTTTAATTGATGCAATTACCACCTATGAATCATTCCAACAATAGTCCAACTACATTTCATATATCAATTTAATTGACGCAGTTTCTACCTATGAACATTCAACCATAATCCAACTATAATTCATATATCATTTGAATTGACTCAATTTCTACCTATGAACATTCAACCATAATCCAATTGTAATTCATATATCATTTTAATTGACGCAATTTCTACCTATGAACGTGCTACAGAGAAAATAAACTTATTTAACATAAAAGTTTAGAGGGAAGGTTGTAACGCACTCAACAATGTCACGGGCATCATCAATTGACAAGAGATCCCATCATGTATAAGAACCTTTCCAAAGTTTAGGGTATGAATGAATCTCTAGAGGAAATGATTCCTCATCGACGATGTGTCGATGCAAGATATTCTCACATCCAGGAAACCAATTTTAATTTTACTAGTTTTTATTCTGGCATAATCACCAGAGATTACACAAGATAAACCCTAAGGAAAATGTCAAATGCACATGATGGTACATGCTCAATTAGTGAAATACTTAGAGTTTCATTTTTCTCCTCAACATATTTCATAAAATACATAAGGTGACCTAACATTGACTTGCAAGTCTAATATATGGTATGGACTCAATTATTAAATATTTAGAGAATGTTATTTTTCTATACAAGATAAATTAAGAAGGCTTGGCCTTGACTTATAAATTTATCATATGATATGGACTCAATTATTTGTTAGATAATGTTCACTGGTTGATAATGTCCATTCACTTCTTACACATATTGAGCTTGTAATGAATGACTCCCTCAACTTTATCAACCTTCAACTTCAAGTTCCACAGAAATGCATGTTTATAGAATGCAGTTGGAATGAGGACCCTAGGCAAGTATAACCACTATTGTCACTGTGTCACCATAAGAAATAATGGTATCAATAATGCAGCAAGACAGGACAGAATTAAAATTGAGGCCTTTGCAAGCTAATAGTGTGGACAATGTTTACCCTTGACATTGGATATGAAGGTATTAAGATATTATTTTTTTTTGGCTAAAAGGATAAACAGTAAATCAGGTGATGCTAGAAAATTCAGATTGAAAATTAAAAGAAAAAATAAATTGTGAACAGAGGTATCATGCCTCCAATTCGCACACACAGAAAGCTAGAAGTCATTGCCCGGAAGAGCTAATTGTCAGCGCAATCCTACTCCAGGTTGTACTCGTGTTGGACGAAAATCAAGCACGCAAAAAATGAAATCAAGGAAACCTTGACAGGGTTTAATTAATTCACTGACGAATTACTATTCAGAGCGATAGTGGTTGAGGGAATCTCAGCGATTCGGGAAGAACTACATCAATACTGTTTTTCCTTTTTACAATCAAAATATCAAGTTTTAAAAGTCCATATTTCTTGTGCAAGCAAAAATGATTATAAGGATATTAGAAATCAAAGAAAGGGGGGTATTACAACTGGTGTTCTCCTACACATTTCCTAACTTAGTAGCTCTATGTGCTCTACATTGTAGCTCAAGAGTCCTCTATGTGTAACCTCATCCTGAAGAGTAACTTCAATTGTGTTATCTCTGAGTATCTCTAAGGGTCGTTGTAGGAACTCTGGTTCATTTCGGTAAGCTAAAGTGCCATCACATAGGTGGGTTCCTTCTTTGCTCTTGCCAACACCAAAAAACATCAACCTCAACAACGAAATGTAACTCGACTTCATCCATATGCACATCGATCTATTTCCATATAAACCTGGAGGGTGTTGCAGATGTCTGGTTGTTAGGGTGACTATGTTTGTCGGCTATGTTGAACGTTCTTTGTCAATCAACTATGTTGGGAGATCTCTCTCTCCCTGATTGTGTAAGGCTACTGCAATGGGGCTATGGGGTAAGAACCTTGTTGGGAACAACACAATTTCCTTGGGAAAAACTCAACAGACAACACAAGGTTAACTTCGAGCGAGCATCAGTGGCAGCAAACTTAAGGAGGTTCAACTTTTCTACGAGGGGGAGGAATTTAGCGGTCAATGATTGTTCGAAGTTCCGGTTGGGAAATAACTTATGTTTACAACACCGACCAGTAGCTAAAACCTAGAAGTCTAAGAATTCCAAAATTCCATTTCATAAAATTTGGCCATGAAGAATGCCCAATTGTAGATCACTCGGTAGCATTCAATATGCAATAATGCCTTTGGAAGGTAACGAATACAGTGTTCATTCCACAAAATTCATAATCAGTTTTTTTTTTTGTATAGAGTATTTTTCAGAAACAATTCTTGAAGCATACATGCAAGATTCTAAAGGAGGATCTCAGATTCAATTTTGGGCAATGGAAACATCATTTTTCTCATATTTCTGAGCTAAATTAAATGGCATCAACTCAAGATATTTTACCATATCCCTTCATAAGCTTCAGCAAAAATTTATACATTTAAAAATCATATTTACAATAACAATTTGGGCGAATTTACAAGTACTCTACACTACAATTAAACTTAAGACAATTACAATTTCAAACTCAGATAAGAATATCGTAACCAATGAAAGAGTTCCTGCAGATGTCCTTCGAAAACTAACTTTCCTCCCTTCTCTCACTTTATAATCGTTGAGACTTCACCAGTACCTCCCAGCCAACGCTAGGGGAACTCTTCTTCCCCCCCAGCCCCCTGAGCCGCAAAGGGGCCATGCACACAAAACCAAAAATACTCTAACTCCAAGCTTGCCTCACAAGATAAATCCACCACTCTCTCTCAAGCTGGGTATCCCAACTCTCACAAGTAAAACCAGTTAAAAATAATTTGGCAGCATAACATTACCAATAACCCGTGTGTTTTTTTTCCATCTTGACAATTTTATTTATAGGAATCTTTTCACTGACACATCCCCACTTGCACAACTAATTTTTTTTTTAATTAATTAATTTATGATTATTCCTCCTCACACTTGTCACCCTCTCCCCAAGTTGCACAAGTAATTTCATATTTTATTTTAATTAAAAGTCGAATTCCCTCACATTTCCCAAATGCGCTCCTTAAATCACTCCTAGTTGTCTCTTTATTCCCCATATTCTCATTTAATGACTAACACCTTACTAATTCTGAGTTGAGTTAAAATAAGAGTCTTCTTCTAGTTAAACTAGTGGTAGTTAGACTCTAGATACCATTCTAAGCATGCACATATTCTCTTTGTTGGTTGTGGAGCTTGATTATCTTCCTGATTCAGAGGTCTTTTACTTCCAGCCATGTTTATACCCCATGAAGTATTTACACCCCATAAGTATGTACACTCTTCCACACGGGGGAGTGCAAAGGGGGGGTACGGGGGCAAGCGGGCCCCCAGCGAGGGTTCGGGGGTAGCGTCTCCCGATGGGGGTTCGGGGGCGAAGCCCCCAAAGGAAAAATTGCCTTGTAAATGTATATTGTAATTTCATTGTAAATCTGGATCGTTCATTATAAGGTCGCAGATCTAACGATAGATATTATGTTAGGGTTTTTTTCCCTAGAAGGCAACCCTCTTTTATGAGGAAAATGTATTGCGGCTATGGTTGATGGTGAATATTGTATTCTAAGATAGGATATTGTGAGAGAAAGAAGAGGAAGTTACAGAGGGTTTTGTTGTAGGTTGTATCCCTTCCTTTGTTGGATAATAATAAAGGAAGGACCTGGCAATTTCTCTGGTGGACGTATCCCACACTGGGTGAACCACGTAAATCTGTGTCTCTATTGTATTGTGTATCTTATGTGTTTTGTTTCCGCATTTGTTTTATTTTATTTCTCCGCGGTCTTGTTTTTCTAACAACTGGTATTAGAGTGAAAGGTAACTCGCGGGAAAAGAGGGTTCCTGGTTCAAGTGGGAGCAATGTCGGAAGATGGAAAGTTTAGGGTCGAGAAATTTAACGTCCAAAACTACCAGTTATGGAAGATGCAGATGAAAGACTATTTATATCAAAAGGATCTATTCCTACCGTTGGGAAGAATAGCAAAGAAGCCAATGGCTACGAAGGATGAAGAATGGGAGATTCTTGACAGAAAGGCTCTAGGAACGATACGGCTAAGCCTGGCAACGTCGGTGGCTTTCAATATTCCAAAGAAAAGACAATGAAGGGTTTGATGGATGCATTGGCCAAATTGTATGAAAAACCCTCGGCGTCCAATAAGGTATTTCTAATGAAGAGATTATTTAATATGAATATTTTGGAAGGTGGGTCTGTTGCAGATCATTTAAATGATTTTAATACGGTTACTAATCAACTAAGTTCTATAAAAGTGGACTTTGATGATGAGGTCAGGGATCTTCTAATCTTGTGTTCATTGCCATAAAGTTGGAATAGCTTGGTCATGGTTGTAAGTAACTCTGTCTCTAGTTCAAATACTTTAAAATTTGATGATGTTGTTGGTGTTATCCTTAGTGAGGAAATGTGACGAAAAAGCACAGGTGAGACATCAGGAAATGCATTGAACATGGAAAACAGGGGAAGACAAAAGGATAGAGGAAAGGGTTTCGTGAACCGTGGGAATTCTAGGAAGGGCAGATCCAAATCCAGACTTGGAAAGATAGAGTGTTGGAATTGTGGGAAGAAAGGACATCTAAAGAAAGACTGTAGAGCTCCAAAGAAACAAAGAGATGGACAGCAGGAGAGAAATCAGGAAGCAAATGTAACAGGTGATGTGTTACAAGATGATTTGATTCTTTCTGTAGATAATATTTTTGAGTCTTGGGTAGTAGATTCAGTGGCTTCATTTCATGCCACACCCCATAGGAAACATTTTCTAGATTATGTTCAAGGTGATTTTGGACAGGTTCATTTGGGTGACGATGCGCCATGCAAAATTGTTGGAATGGGAAAGGTAAAAATAAAGCAACGCAATGGAAACCAATGGTTGTTGAAAGAGGTAAGACATGTTCCAGATTTAAGGAAAAATCTAATTTCAATAGGGCAGTTGGCAAGTGAAGGTTGTATATC
>ML780894.1:143118-174586 GCA_009831015.1 Picea engelmannii | reverse complement strand
AACAATCCAGGTAAAGAACATTGGGAGGCAGTAAAGTGGATTCTCAGGTATTTGAGAGGTACTACTACTCATGCATTATGTTTTGGAGGTTCAGACACTTTTCTACAGGGATATGTTGATTTAGATATGGCAGGTGATAAAGATAGCAGGAGGAGTACCGCAGGGTATGTTTTTACTATAGGTGGAACAGCAGTAAGTTGGATTTCGAAACTGCAAAAGGTTGTTTCACTTTCAACAACAGAGGCAGAGTATGTTGCTTCTATAGAGGCTAGTAAAGAGATGATTTGGTTACAGAGGTTTATGGAGGAATTGGGAAAGAAGCAAGAGAGTAGCAAGTTGTACTGTGACAGTGAGAGTGCCATTCATCTTGCAAAGAACTCAACCTTCCATTCGAAGACTAAGCATATAAAGTTGAGGTACCACTTCATACGATCAGCCTTGGAAGATGGACATTTGAAGTTGGAAAAGATACACACTAGCCAGAATCCTACAGACATGTTAACAAAGGGAGTAACCAGGGAGAAACTGAGTTCCTGCTCAGTTTCAGTTGGTCTTCAAGAATGAAGATGAAGATGAGAAATTTTCCAGGTCCAAGAAGGTTCAGATTCCAACATATACAACAGCGGTGGAGTTGTTGAGATCAGTCTTCAAGTGGGAGATTGTTGGTTGTGGAGCCTGATTATCTTCCTGATTCAGAGGTCTTTTACTTTCAACCATGTTTATACCCCATGAAGTATTTACACCCCAGAAGTATGTACACTCTTCGACGCGAGGGAGTGTAGAGGGGGGGTACCCCCTCTGCGGGGTCCGGGGGGGCTATCCCCCCGACTGGGGGGTCTGGGGGAAAGCGGGCCCCCAACGGGGGTTCAGGGGCAACGTCCCCCAATGGGGGTTCGGGGGAAAAGCCCCCAAAGGAAAAATTGCCTTGTAAATGTATATTGTAATTTCATTGTAAATCTGGACCGTTCATTATAATGTCGTAGATCTAACAATAGAGATTATGTTAGGGTTTTTTGCCCTAGAAGGCAACCCTCTTTTATGAGGAAAATGTATTGCGGCTATGGTTGATGGTGAATATTGTATTCTGAGATAGGAGACTGTGAGAGAAAGAAGAGGAAGTTACAGCGGGTTTTGTTGTAGGTTGTATCCCTTCATTTGTTGGATAATAATAAAGGAAGGACCTGGAAATTTCTCTAGTGGATGTAGCCCACACTGGGTGAACCACGCAAATCTATGTCTCTATTGTATTGTGTATCTTCTGTGTTTTGTTTCCGCATTTTTTTTATTTTATTGCTCTGCAGTCATGTTTTTCTAACACTCTCAGCTTTATTCCTTTCTTATCTTAAATTCCAATTTGGTATTTTCTTGCACACATGTGTTTTAATTCAAATCTTTAGGTTTATTTCATTTACTTAATTCTTAAATGAATTTACCTCATTCTTTTTTTTTAATTTAGTTTTAGTCTCCTTACAAGAACCTCGACTTAAGCTTAATTTTTGAATAGGCTTAGACTTTCACTTGGGATTTACAATTAATAAATTCAATCCTTAATTAATTAATTAAATCCAGCAAGGCCTAAAGATTTTTTTTTTCAAGGTTTAATTACTCTCTCAAGGTTTCCTAGGCAGCCTATATTTAGTGACTCGAATTTTATTTACGCGACGTGCCCTTCAAGACTAACTTTGTTCTCCACGGGTGCCACTCGCCTTTGACTAGTTTTGGTAGTTGTCCAACCCTTGGGGTCACTAATCCATTTGGGCGACCTTGTGAGAGACTAAGGGATTCTAAGGAATAATGAATCTACCTTATTGTGCACCCCTTAGAAATCTTTATGAGCGACTGTCTCAGTCCGTCCTCAGGAAATCATGGACCTCTCGAACTAGGTAATCATTAACCTACAATTTGAGCCACAGCATGAGTGCTAGTATGCTGTGACAGGGACATTGCCACACCTCTCCCTCAATATCTGGTTTATGTGCATGGCCCCTTTACTCCTTATGTGAGTCAAATTAGCAAGCATTCGTCAGCCTTCATTCATTAACAAAACATTGTCACTAATCCATATACATAATCATACTAAATCAACCATCTGGCATATATGCGTAAATGAAATACTCAAACAAAACATAATCCACTCCCTAACTCAATATGGATTCCAGAGGTCCATTCGTTCCATCGGCATCCACAATCTATCAAGTGTCCTGCACACTCAGGGAAAAACTCGTCAATAGCATATGTCAATACATATATATCAAATAACAATAAAACACAACTCAACAACATCATCATGTAAAATCCATAATCGAAACAGAGAACAATGTATTATACCTGGATCACTTGCACGCAAGTGTCCTCAAAGAATAAGTCAATAACATGTGCTCAGTAGATCAGGATATTACATACACCCCCTCTTTTTTTAAACTTTGTCCTGAATTTGTACAGTATATAAATACAGTACTAAAAGTATCTGACAAGATCTATATGTCTAATCTATCAAACAAGTAAGGAAATTGTTGGCGCATATCATATGTTTCCTCCCATGTAGTCGAGTGTGGACTATAATTTTCCCATTCGATGTCGTAGATTTCGAATGCGATGGTCCAGAATGCGGATTGGCTCCACTGTGAGAGCACCCTCCTCTGACACTTGCAAGGAACTCATGTCAATCACATGTGTAGGATTACTAACATAATGTCTCAAAAAATATACATGAAAAACATCGTGCATACGCCTCAAAGAATCAGGCAAGGCTAGTCGATAGGCCACAGGTCCTTTCATTTCCACAACTTAGAAAGGTCCCACAAAGAATAATTCGATAATATGTGCTCAGTAGAGTGGCATGTTACAATATTTTCTTCAACTAAATGTCGGAAATTCCTTTGACCCTTGCACGAAATGTAGAGCGGGAAATTTCCAATATAAAATTGGAAATTCCTTTGAACCTTGCACTTGGTTCTTGGTTTTCTTGAAGACATTTTCCAGGACGAATCATAGCAATGGGAGAATCCAGAATATAGGGAGGCATGAAGGTTGCCTCCAATTCTTTAATTATTTCTTCTAGTTGAGCATTCTCTTCCTCCATATGTGCAATTGAAACGTCAAGTGCATCCCCTGTAACTTTATGAATAGATTATAACTTATAAGGTAACGTATCTTGAGTATCAATGGTAGATCGTAGCTTCCCTCTCTTACTCTTTGTAGTTCTCTCAAAAACTAATTTCTTAGATCCTTTATCATAAGTGACATTTTGTACAGCGAATGTTTCTTCATCAGAAAATGTCTTATCTTGGATCATGAGTGCGGAAATATGTTGTACATTTTCTCTAGTCGATACTTCTACATCTGGGAAAGTAATATTTTCAATATATACATCCAAATCCATGTTATCCAATAACAAATCATCTTCTAGAGCATGTGTTTTATCCCCCTCTTGTTGTGAATTAGTCCTTTTTTTTCTTTTGACTTTTAATTTATGGGGATTCTATAGATTCCCTTTAGGAGGGTTCATCTCTTCATCATCTCTTGAGTTATTGTTATGCATTTTTCTTGTGTGGGATGTCCCTGGATGAGAATTTTCCTTTGGTAAGGCACTTCGTCAAGAGACAAGTGGTGACTGAACATTTTTCTCACTCGATGATTTACCTTTTTCTTTATCATGCTCTGTAGTACTTAGAACAGTCTCTATATCTTCATAATCTCCGTCGGCTTCTTGATTATTTGGATTTTGGCTCATTCTCTTATTCTTTGTTGACAATTGAATTTATAAGTGCAAGGTTGAGCCCAATTGAAAGAAAATGATTATAAAAAATATTATTAGGGTCGAAACCTTTGATTTCCTCTGTGAATGATCCAAATGATCGAAACAAGAAACATATTCGTCTATTTTGGAAATTCCTCGGAGAAGAATTTCACCAACTTTCCACGGGAGAGGTATGAACTGTTTTTTTTTTTTTTCATAGAAAGTATGGAACCAAAATTTATATTGTCTAGCTATCTCAATGATAAAAATCTTATCAGATATATAGTAAGGAAGGAAAATAGGTTTTTTGATAGAGCAGAAAAACCTGATGATATTGTAATCCTGCATTTTCTCAAGAACTCATTTTCCCTTCAAAAAAGTCATTGCTTCCAATGATAGCCAGGAAGTGTCTTCCCCAAATAAAAACTTCTTGAATTTAGACACAAAATCATAATATACCTCATAGAAATGATGGTTGACTCTTTGTCTCCATAGAGCTTGGTACCACATGGTCACAAGGTCCACCTTTATTTTCACTCTCTAGGCAATGTTTAAACCCTCAAAGGTATGATGATATGTCTTAGAAAATATCAAATAAGACGACATATAAAACTTTTTATCAGTCTTTAAATTAGTCAATTGTGGAGTGATTTCATTCGAAATAATATTCGCCCAAATGAAGATAGTGTTCTCATGAACCAAAAAATGCAGTATATATAATGCCAGTCGAGGAATGGTTTCTGTAGAGTCATGGCCAGCAATTCAAATAAATAACCAGGCAATTTTTTTATAAGGATTTTTTAAATAACTTCCCTGAATTATGGATATATCTTTAGGCATTGAAGCAGGGTCATGCAAATACTCTTGAAGAAGCTCTATTCCATTGTTCCTACTTTTTAGGAAATTTCTAGCTTCCTCCCTTTTATAAACTAGGTTCGGCTCTGGCAATATCATCATCTCTCTAAATATTGAACACACCAATGAAATAGGAGAAATAATCTACAACGTTATGACACTTTTTTTTTGAATAAGTTTATCGACGCACCAGGTGACAATATCCTTGCATTCAAAAAATTCTAGAATACATCCCACGAGAACTATTCCTGAGGTCCACGCTTTGTTGTTCTCTTTCCCAACAAATTTGAATAATACCAGTAGGGGTGGGACCAATGATGATTTTTGTCTTCTCTAGAAAAGAGGTTCAAAGTATCCCCACAGAACAATTGTTTTCTCATGACTGTCTTCGTGGAGCTTGCCATCTTTTCTTGAAATATTACTTTGCATAGTAAAATGAATTTGAGTTAGATTTCTTTTTACGAAAGCATTAACTCAAAATAAATATCACTAGCCTCAGTATAAGAATCATTAATTAACGACCAATTCAAAAATAAATTTAGTAGTTGGGTGTGTAGTGATAACAATAAATGTGACATTGAAAAATGCAAAGGGATAAGTAATGGCAGAGAATCAGAGTGGGATACTAGTATGAAAAGGCAGGTCCACAAGTCTGAAGATTCGCAAGTCCGAAGATCTGCGAGTCTGAAAGTACGAATGTATGAAATGGCCAAGTGTTGGAAAATGTCAAGCAGACGGTGGAGAGAATGGAGGTGCATAAGATACGTCCACAAGTCTGAAAGTCTGTCGTGCAAAAATAATCTAAGTGTTGGACGAACTTATACATGGGTAAATGGAAGATAATACAAGCACGTGATTCTGAAAGTCTACGAACATAATAAAAATGACTAATTATGGTAGTCTTATAAAAAAAAAGGAAGAAGAAGGGAAAAAATAAATGGGGCGAGGGAAAGTATAAAAAGGGAAAAAGAAGAGGTAAGAAAAGAAACGGGAAAAAAAAGGGGGGGGGGAGCACAAAAGAGGTTCAACAACTTGCTCCAACTATGGGATGATAACCCCCTGCGAGTTGTCAAGAATCTAGAATCTCATGACCAAATGTTTTATCCTTTGGGCAGTGGAGTTGAAACAGTGAGTATGTATAGAATAATAAAAAAAAAAACTAGGCACAAAAAGAAGAGAGAATCTCAAGAAAAAAACCTTTTTAGGTGTTTCCCATTGACAGGAAACATTAACATTTTCCCCTTCATGTCTTTAAGCATATATGAATTGAAACCCAAGATTTTCTCAATGAGGTAGGGCCCGATCCATAGTGCTTCAAGTTTCGTATGCATTGACGGCTTCTCCTTTTCTTTGTTCTAGATTAACACGAGCTCGCCTTTTTTAAAAAAAATTATTGTTGCACTTTGATCGAAATATATTTTGACATTATGTTGCCTCTATGATATTTTATGCAAAGCTTCACTTCTTTCTTCTTCAAATCTCAATAATTGATTTAATCTCTTTTGCAAAGGAGTAATATATTCAGCGTCCTCCATGTTAATTGCATAAGTCAAGGCATTCAATTCAAGGTTGATTGGCATTTTTTCTTCCTTTTCATAAACCAACATATAAGGAGACATCACAGTACTATATTTCATAGTCATTCTGCTTGCCCATAAAGCATCTGTCAATTTCAAGTGCCAATGTTTTTGACTTTGGTCAATGGTTTTATTTAGAATCTGAATGAGTGTCTTATTGATAGACTTGGCAAGACCATTCCCTTGTGGATAATATTTAGATGATTGTCCCATCACGATGCCATACTCTCCGCAAAATTTTGTGAATTTTGACCCGATGAAAATTGAGCCATTGTCTGTAATGAACTTTTCTGGAACACCTGATCTTGACAAGATGTTTTCCTTAAGGAATTTAATTAATTCATCAGAATCGACCTTTTTCAACACTATTGCTTCTTGTCATTTGGTGAAGTAGTACATAGCAGTGAGAATGTATATATTCCCCTTACTTGATTTTGGATGTATTGGTCCAATGACATCCAGTCCCCATTGTGTGAATGGTTGTTCTACATATATGGGTTGCAAAGGCATTGCAAACCTCTTCATCTTCCCTAAAAATTGTTGACAAGGGATACATTTTCTCATCGTCACATATGAATCCTTGAAAACTGATGGCCAATAATATTTGGCTCTTATTATTTTGTGTTGTAGCAGTAGGTGCAAAATGCCCCCCACATATGCCTTCATGAAATTATTGTATTAGTTATTGAGCTCTCTTTTCATCAACGCACCTCAATAACATGCCATCATAATTCCTTTTGAATAATATTTCAACAATCAACACATATTGATTTGATTTCATCACTAATGCTCTTCTTTCCTTTGGAGTCATGGTGACATAAAATTGTCCAAACTTTAAATAAAACACAATGTCTTTGTACCATTCATAGCCAAATATAGGTTTTCCTATTGAAACTGAAACTAATCCATTCAAAGTATCGTCATTCGCAATAAGATTGAATAATCATTTCCCTTTAACTACTTTTAAAGGCTTAGTTTCAATTTCATATTCTTGAATTTTTCACCAGCCAATTTGCCCATTTCACTTCTCTTAATTGTTGGTTCAAAAGCATCGTAACTAGATAGGATGGAACATATGCTATGACATGATAATTTAAAATATAGGTATGAAAGTGTGTTACTGCCTTTACGAGAGACGGGGCTTGTTTCTCCAATTCTGAGTATCTTAATTCATAATCATGGAGGGTGTTTCTCATCAAACTAATTGGTATCCCTTCACCCTTGGCATTTCTTTGAGTAAGGATAGATGCTACAACAGTTTATGTTGCAAACGAATACATGATGAAATCTCTTTGAAAATATGGACTAATGAGGACCAGTGTCGTAGTGATTTCCCTTTTGATGTTACTAAAGGATTCATGTGTATCCAAAGTCCATTCGAACCTTTGATCCTTTTTCAACAATAAATTAATCAGTTTACAATGCTCGTGTAATCAGGAACAAATCTCTGCACAAAATTGATTTTTCCAAAAAATGATTGGACTCCTTGCTTAGTTGATGGAGAGTTGAGTTCATTGATATCCCTAACCATTTATGGGTCAATATAAATTCCTTATTTACACACAATATGCCACAATAGCTTGCCTTCAGTCATGGAAAACAAACATTTATTTGGATTCAAAGCAACTCCATATAATCTACATCTTTCAAATACTTGCCTCAGATGATGGATGTGCTCATTTCTTGTCTTTGAATGGACTTTTAGATCATTTTGTTAGTCCGCCATGAATTTCCCTATCAAACCTTCGAACGTGTGGTCCATATCCCTCTAAAACATAGCTCCAACATTTTTTAAACCAAACGGAATCCGAGCATATGCATATGTCTCCCAATGTGTTATGAAATTTGTCTTAGGTATGTCTTCCTCTGCAACTAAGACTTGATAGTATCTAGAAAAACCATCTAACATGGACATACAAGCAGATCCAGTGACTTGTTGAATAAGGAATTCCATGTTAGGTAGAGGATAATTATCTTTTATACTTGACTTATTGAGATCTCTAAAATCCACACACATCCAAATCTCCCCAGTCTTTTTCCTCACAACAATTGGATTTGAAATCCAGTCAGAATACCTGATGGGATATATTATTCCATATTTATTCAATTTTTCCAACTCAATCTTCTCCAACAATTTTAACTTGGGATTCATCATTCTTATTTTCTGCTTGACATGTTTTGCTCCTTCTCTTAATTTAATGATATGCTAAAATATCGTTCTATCATAGGCCTTTAGATCATCATAACTCCAAGCAAAAACATCAAAATATTCTTTGAAGAGGATGATATATTGATCAAATTCTTTAGATGTACAATCAACTCCCAAGTTAATGTACTTTGGGGAACTTTCAGTCTCAATATTGATTTTTCTCGTTTCTTGAACTTTTCGGACTGATACTTCTTCCATGAGATTTTTGGTATGATCATCTCTTGTGAAAATAGATTCTAAATGGAAACCATTCTTCATAATAGAGGCAATGTCAGTATATTCATCTTCATTTTCATTTACTAGAAAATCCTCTAGGTCTTCATCATTTTCAAACACTTGGAGATACTCTTGGTTATCAGGTATTGAGGGTCAAAATACTCTTTTTACTTGAAAAGACGTCTCACTCTGGATTTCATTTGGGTTCGACAGCAGAGCATCTAATTCTAATGAATATGTCTTCTAATTATTATCCCTATGAATAAAAGAAATATTGAAAGAACAGAAGGCCTCCATCAATTCATTTACTCTTTTGAAATATAATTTAAGCCTTTCCTTCTTAATCTTATATT
This sequence comes from Picea engelmannii, assembly GCA_009831015.1. Lineage (NCBI taxonomy): Eukaryota > Viridiplantae > Streptophyta > Pinopsida > Pinales > Pinaceae > Picea > Picea engelmannii. The sequence continues at coordinate 165,637 of ML780894.1, read as the reverse complement.
TCTGAGTGACTTGATTTATTATCAATTCAGAGTCACCAATCACAATCAAATGTTCAATCTTCATTTCCCATGCCAGGATCATTCCTTGAATCAAAGCCTCATATTCTGCTTCATTATTTGTGCAAGAAAACTCAAGTATGATGGCATATGGGTGTACAATTTTTTCGGGGCTTTTGAGAACAATTACAAGTTTGCTCCATGAGCTTGAGAAAGCTCCATCGAATCACATCCTCCACTAGCTCATAAAGTAATTATCTTCATTTTAATATCATGAATCTGCTCCATATATAGGATGGCATAGTTTCCAATACTAGCATCTGTATAATCTTCAATTCGTTCGTTATCTTTCTTTTTGAAAGAAAATGGTCTCCTAGATTCACGAGGAACTTTGATCATTGCTCCATCTTTATCAGGTAACATCATACAACTTCCATCATTCATTATATAGCCATCAATCATGATGATCAGTCTCTTCCAAGGACAACTCTCTATGCAGGAGGAAGATCCACCACCACAATATTGAAAATTGTAATAATATCGGGAGCGACAGTAATCCAAGCGTAAAAATATTTAATTTCTCCATAAGCTGTGTTATAACCCTAATTTTCACCAGACATGCTTATCTGGCATCACGCCATCTCAGATTCCTTCTTTGCCAAAACATTGTTGAACAACTCTTCTTAAAAACCCCTTTTATAAAGGCCCACGCGCCCTGATACATTACTGCACATGTGTACACGCTAGCTGACCCAAGACAGCCCGCGTGTACCTACAAAAGCACGAAAAAAGGAAATTTGTTGACGGAACACAAAGATTTGGGTAAGTTAACTAAACCTTTCAGCCATGCATGGTCGGACATTCAACCAAATACCTAGCTTCTTCTAGCCTATAAAAGAAGGGTTAGGGGTCCCATTTGGAGGAGGAGAATCGTAGTAAAGAAACTATACCCGATTGAGAATTCCCTTTGTCCCAACCTTTAGCCATCCTTGTGCAAAGAGAATTATAGAACAAAGCAGTTTTAGATTAAATTACATAAACCCTAAAAGCATAAATAACCCTACTACATAATTTAACACTGTTAAAAGCATCTTTCATATTAAAATCATAAACCCTAGATTTATATACCTTAAATCATATGATGTATCCTAATTTTGAATAACCCCTACTACATATATTAACACTATTTAAATCATTATAATATTTAAGTTATGATTAAATTACATAAACCCTAAAAGCATAAATAACCCTACTACATAATTTAAAGCATCTTTCATATTAAAATCATAAACCCTAGATTTATATACCTATATAGATATATATTATTATTAATATTTATACTTAGTTATGGTATCATACTTAATTAACTATTAATCTTTATCTATTGTTTTATTAATTTAATTGAATTTACTTTGTTTTCTAATTTTATTTAGCTCCAAAATTAGGGTTTATAGATAGTTGACTTGATTAAAAATTAAAAATTGTCATGCACCTGTATTAATTGACTAAGATCAGCATGCTTACAATTGATGATTAGTCTTGATGATGAATCCAGATTCGGATTTGAAACGTCGATGACAAAATGACATCAACTGTGGATCATCCGAAAAACAACTTCGAAACTCCTACCACAGAAATTTGAAAACAGTAATATCATCCCTATTATAGATTCAAGAAAAACCTCAGCCCTCAAATGCTTATAAAATGTCGTTCCCTCCCTACCTCTCATTGAATCTCCGCTTTGACAATCTCCACTTTGACATCAGAAGAGAAATGAATGTTAAAAATATAAAAATGCTTGGAATTATCAAAACCCATATGTGAGCAAGCAAGCAAGTAATAGACAACAGGTAGAAACTTTATACATGGTGATGCTAGAATCCCCATATAAATTCCCTCACCATTGAAAATATGGCTAAAAACCTCGTGCAAAACCCATTTACTCTTCAAGACAACAGCTAGCGCCTTGACATGATGACAGGCTCATGCATTCCTAGATGTAGAGCCACAACACTCCTCGCCTCACAAATTCCTTTTTTGGGGGGAGTAAAAGGGTTGTATCGCGTTATCTATGTTTATTTCTAATGTTTCAAGTACTAATAAGGTGATCTCAAAGAATAGTCATTTGCAAGAGGAAATATCCCCTAGACATCCTACCTCAATGCAAAGAACAAAATATTTAATGGTCGAATGGATTAAGGAAATAAATCCATACCTTAGTTTCCCTTCCAAGTGGAGCTAGATGCACTTCTTTGGCCTTGTAGTAGCTCTATATTCCAGCAAACCTAAAAAATATTCTATGCAAACCCTTGAACAATAACCTAAAACATCACATAAAATAGTATAGATACACAAGAACTTATTTAGGCAAGTTTTCTCATTAATCTCCAACAATGAAAATGAGAGAGGCCTCCTCCTTTTATAGCTAAGGAGCCTCTTCAATCCAATGGGTAATACAATGTGTTAGCTCAAAACCATGAGAAAAATCCATTGGCCTAAGTCAAAACCATGGGAAAAATATAATAAATGGGACAAAGTATCCCTAAAAAATGTAATGTACCCCAACCTCCAAGTTGGGACTCGATACTACTAAAAACGACCAAATATAACTATGATACCAAATTTTAAGTGAGGAAAAATACACAGTATGGTATACCAACTCATGCAACTGTCCATAATAATTAAAAACATGAATTCAATTGATTTAGACATGCACAACAACAATTAAACACATGTAGCATCATTTAATCACAAAAACACAAATTCATATGCAACATTTACCCACAACATGCAATAGTAAATGAGCTAAAACTCAAAGTGAAATGCACATCAATTAAACTTAGAAATATACATAAGTAAACATAATGAATATTGTTATAGAACAAGTTGTATGTTGGGCAAAGCCCAACCCAACCACAAAATCATGTGCTACAACTATGGGACACTACACCCAATGTCACCTCGATGTAGGTACCGCACTTGGGGGGTGACTAAGGTCACTCCTGGGAGGCGATCACAGAGACCCTAGGGGGAAAGAGAAGGATGAAGGGAGGTGTAAGGATATGTCCCCGGGAAGGTCAAGTGATGGAAGAATATATTGGTTGAAAATGGTAAGTGAAGAGAGGTAAATGGATACCGAGTAAAGAGATAGTTGTCGATGCACCTGTACCTACCTAAGACACAAGAAAAGACACTTTTCCAACCAAGTATAGTAATGGATCAGCAAGTTAAGCTTGCTATCCCTAAAATACAGCAGCATACAAGTAACCAATGTGGACTGAAAATAGCACTTCAAGACTGAATAAAGATGGTTGTCATAAAAGTAAATTTCTGCAGCAGTATTTCATCCTTATATATGTAACATTCAATGAAGTACAACAACAAATCTGACCATCAAAAACTGCCAAAATCTAGCCCAATAGATGCGCCTAGGTTAGTAGGTTAAACTAGCAAAGTTAGAGGTTTAGTCTAGGGTTAGTTTGTGAGATATTAGCGGCTAGGGTTAGAGTTTAAAGAATCCCTAATGGTTGTAGGTTAGTTTTACTACAGAAATAATAATTTGTGGGAGAAGGAGAACACCCTAATGGAGGAACAATCCCCAAAAGAGACAACTTCAAAACTTGAAATTTGTACGTTTACCAAGGCAACAATTTATTTCTCCCATGCAATAAGTAAATGACTAGTGCCTTTAAGAAAGGGTTAATGGAGTCAAGATAATATGAAGAAACTAGATAGGCCACTTCCTTGGGGGTGTAAACCCTATTACTCCCCAAGGAAAGCTTCTCTTAGCTAGCGTTTTAACTAGGAGGGTGTATGCAATTATACTCCTCTTAGTAAACCCTTATGAAGAAATATTCCATCAGAAATAAAATGGTGGAAACACAAGTAGGGGTGTATTCCCTTATACTCCCTACTTGGCTCAAGCAGATAGAACATTTAACTTGTACAAGTGATAATACAATGAAATAAATGGCACCATCAAGTATTAAAAGGAAATAAAAGCTAGACTAACCACCAAAAAAGAAATGAAGAAATCCTTCCAAGGTTATCACATGATCTCCATCAACCATAACCAAGACATATCCATAAACAAAATCACAAGAGAGAGAACTAGCCAAAGAGAGTGAAAATTCCAGTCCAAGAGCCTCTCACAATGGAGAGTTGTGCTATAAAAATGAGATCTTATGATCTTCATTTATACAAAATGTAGCTAACATAGTTTGTCCACATACTATTAGGGAAAACACAATATTAGGGATCAACATCCCTAATCTTGCCCCTTTACAAAGATAATATTTAAAAATTCTCTTTAATTTCACTTTTGCACAAAGAAAACCCTAAAAAAAAGGTAATGTCATCCCTTGAAGGAGGACGTTTTAGAAAATTGAGCAAGTCGTTGGAGTTGGGCTACAACGTAGGGCCTCCAAAGGCCATGTGGCAATCATCTAAAGCCTCTCCACCTCAAAATGCCATGTTTCATGCTTTGATTCATCATCAACCACCATATACCCCTCAAATGTGACGGCAAGCCTCTAAGGAGTGACATTTTTCCCCTTCTGGGCAAGTCATTTGGCATTCAAAGGGTGGGATATGTCTATACAAATGTCTCCTATGCCTTTGAAAGCATCTCTCTGTCGTTCGGCATGTGGGCCTTTATCATCCATCCTGTGGGCTGCTTTCCCTCATTGAAGCCCAAGCTAGGCTTGTTCTTCCAAAACTGGCCACCAACATGTACCTAGAAGACAAATGGATACGCCCTCCAAGGATCTCAAGTCAAAGCATCATGATGAGTGAATCAATTCAATAAACGAGCCACTAAAGCATGTATACTAGGACTACATCATACACACATGTGCTTAAGAAACTAGACGTTTTTCCAAGTTTGGTGGTGGGTGGGTTGGCATGGTACTTCTTCTGAATGGATCAAACCCCCCAAGTCTAGGAACAACCCTATCTGAGTCATGTGAATGAAATGAAAAGGATGGGGGAAGTACTCAATGGGCATGGGGTTCATGATATGCAAGGGTCCATATTATCTCATCTATGGGTGCCTTTGTGGAAGGTGTGTCGCACCTTCATCCATAATGCATTTTTCCCAAGCCCATCAATTTCCTTTTATATTTATTTCTTTGTATTTTCTTTCAATATAGTATAGGGTGAGTTGGAGGCCACTGCCCTGGCGTGGTGACTAGATATCGGCAGTGTCACCCACAACTACTTTCACATAAATGAGAAGGTTGGCTTGTGATGAGACCACACTTCCCTCAACCATGCAACTGAGAGACATTACCCTGGTGTGATGGCCAGAAATGGTAATGTCACACTGTTAGATAACTATGGACGTGATAGGATGGCTCATGATGATACCCCATATCCTCAACTGATCCTTTAAGTGTTTTTATGTATTCTTTTCATGGGGTCCTTATTTTCTTGTGGAGAAGATTTTCATTTCTTTCTCGGGATCCCCTGGGTGAAGCATCTAGAAGTTTCTTTTATTAGGCTTTTATCTTTTTCCAGCTAACTCCCCTCTGGGCCTTCATCCCCTTCTTCCCATGAAATGAGGAATGCTCCCTTCTAGGGTTAGTCTACCCCAAAATCCTAAGAGATGATGTCATGAGGGGAAATAATGATGGAAAGTGGTAAGTATGGTCGGGAGTGGCACGATGAATCATCAAAGGAAGCTCCCAGAAACACCCCATCCTAAGGGTGACCATCTACTTGAGTTCCCCAAGCCAACCACCAGCATTTAAACAAGGTAAAATGCATAGTTTCCAAAGCAGATGTCTCATAATCAAAAATAACCTCTGATATACAAGCTAGAATGCCTCAAATATTAAAATGATACCCACCATCATACCTAAATTGTATTGCATGGAGAAAGAACCAAGTGACCTGTGGTGGCAAGCTGGTGTGGATGATGACCAATTGTTGGGTCACTGTGGTGGTGATGCGGGTATATAAATGTAAAAAAGGATATTGTTGGTCATGTGGTCTCTCGGCACTCCATATCTGCAACCTAAGGGCCTCGAGACATAATCTCCTTAGTTATCCACAAAATGAGGATAACATTTTGCTCCTACTTGGGGACATGTGCTCGTCGTAGAGTGCATGAGAACCACAACATATCTTGGTATACCTATTCCTGCAAGGAAACATCAATATGTCAAGTCCAGGATGGCCTACTCATCCTCATTCTCATATGGTCATAATCAAAACCAACTAAGCTAGAAAAAGAAAATTTTGACAAAATTTTCTAACTAAGTATACATATATGATGATGAAATCAATAATGCAAGTAGAGAAAAATGAAAATTCAATGAAACTAAACAAATATGATCAAAAAAAATGCAAGATGCAAGAAGTCAAGATGACTTACCTACTTACCTGAGGTCATGGGACCCTAAAGATCAAGTCTCGAAGGTGTCAGGTGAAATCGTACAACCAGTGCAGCCACCTGATCATGGACGAAGATATTTCACCCTGTGCTTAATCATGTGAAACAACAAAGATAAGTCCATCACATAGTAATCATGAGCATAAATAAATGATCTAGGGGATCAAAATATGCTCAAAAATCAAAGTGCTCGGAATTGCTTCAAAACGGACTTGTGTGTAGGCCTCGTCCTCACGATCCCAACACAACTTGAATGGGTTCAAACAGATGTCATATGAGAGAGATATCACATTCTGTCCACTTTTCCAAACAGGAAAAAATTTGTTGACTGTACAGTTTGTACAGTGTTGATGTGGCAGGTCTGTATTGTTGACATGGCAGGGTCATACTGTTGACGTGGCAAGGTCATACTGGACACATGGTAGGTGGTCGTACTGACACATGGCATAGGATGACATGGCATGGTACCGTACAAGCTGACGTGGCAGGTGTTGAGTTGTCAGATGTTGATGTGGCAGAGTACGTGGACCAATGTTATGGTGCCATGTGGCCCAGACATGGGCTACCACGTGGCACCCTCTCCAAAGTTAAAAGGTTGGTTTAGCACTCCACGAGTCTTGAACCCCTGACCTCTGGCGTGGATGAGTGACTTGGCAGGCCGAGCTACTAGCCTACCTGCCATGTGTTACTTACCCCTTATCCATTGCATATTTATTTAAGTTAGTTGTAATGGCTCATCTGGGCAGAGAAATGGTGGGGGCTTAACCCTAGCCCTCGGCTACAGACCCCTTCACATGACCATACCATAACCTTACCTTGGAACTCAGCACGCGGGGAAATTTCCATTTGTTAATTCACGGTCACATGCCATATGACCATGCGGTCAGCGCTAGTTTCAACGGTTTCCAGCAGAGGAGCGGGAAGATAGGTCAACGCCCGACCACATGGGGGCCATGCGACCACGACCTCTTCCCCTGGGGGCACTAATCGCGCTTATTATTCGACAGAATTCCTGAATGTGCGGGATGCATGTGAGCGTTGGTTTAGGCACGGGAAACATCCAGAAGCCAAGTTCAGTCAATCTGGGTATGTTTTGGCGAGCAGAGACAGCAAAGAATTGGGAGAAACTTCCAGGGAGTGATTCCAACTCAGTTTTTGGCCAAACCAAGTGTACAAAGAGCCCAAATAAGGGTTTTTGGACGTTCTGGAGCCATTGAAGCCATCCATTTCTCATTTTGAGCATTGTAAAGCATTGATTTTGACACTTTGAGCATTAATGAAAATGATCCATTGGAAGTTGGACCAGAAGATGTAGCCCAAGAGAGGGGTGAACTCCTTTATGATTTTTTTTTGTTAATGTGTGTATTTTGATGGTTGTTTGTGATTGTTGATGTTGCTCATGATTAAGTAAAAAACTCATTAATCTTTATGTGTTTGTAACTTGATCCTATTACCCAAGCAAATACAATTTTCACTTGCATTTTTAAAGAGACTCGAGCCTTTCATTTTTAGATCAAGTTGGTATTAGAGCATAGGTTTTTGAAGGTTTAATTGTTTGCAAGTGTTTTTTTTCTGATGATTACAAGGTTGAAGCTCAAAAGAGGAGAAGGTCAACTTGTAGAGCCAAGTTCTCAACTGTCAAGAAGGATAACTACACAATCACCTCAAGCTCCAAGGAGATATTCACCAAGTATGGCTCATGAGGAGAGTCATGAAACTCTTACTTCAGAGGATGAAACTTTCAGAAAATATTTCTATGATATGACAGAGATGGTGAAAGTTTTATTTGAAGAAAGAAATGCAAGATTGCAAGGTGAAAACTCAAACCCTCCAAAGGGTAATGGAGATAGTGGTGATAAAACTCCAAAAGGAAATGGAGGGAATGGTGATACTCCACTTCCTTCACCTCCATATTCCACCTCTTCTACCATTTCACAACCACCTCCAAATTCTCCAAACGAACATGGTAAAATTCCTCTACATACTCCTTTTCTTAAGCTTGATATTAAGTTTGAATTGCCTATGTACAATAGAGAGGTAAATGCTGAGAAATTGGATAATTGGATTCATTAGATTGAAGTGTATTGTAGGATACAAAGGATCAAAGATGATGAAACTAAGATTCGGCTTGCTTCTCTAAGATTGGAAAGTGCAGCACTCATTTGGTGGGAAGCCAAAACTCAAGAGGAAATGAAGAAACATGGTAAAGTTTTATCCTCTTGGAATGATTTTATTGTTGCACTTAAAAGACAATTTTATCCATTAGCATACATGCAGAAAGTTATTATGGATTGGAAAAACTTTAGACAAGCTAAAGGGAAAAGTGTTCAAAGCTACACTCAAGAGTTTAGAAGAAGAGCTTTGATTTTGGGTATATATTTATCTTCTCAAGAAACTTTACTCAAATATATTGGAGGATTTCATAGCTACTTGAGGCACACAATACTTATGTTTAACCCTACAAGTCTAGATGAAATTTGTGTACATGCAACACATTTGGAAGCAAGAGGGAGGAACGAACCTCAAGAGGGCAGAAAGAAACATTTTGTTCATGGATACAAAGGAAAGAAGAAGTTCAAGGGAAATGGAAGGAAGAATGCTTCGATCAAGAAATAGGGAGAGAAACTCACATGTAAACATTGTTCAAGGGATGGCCATGATGAAGACCAGTGTTAGAAACTTCATCCTGAAAAGAGACCCAAAAATTTCAGCCATAAGGGGAAACCAAAGACTACTGCAACTACACAACATGATTTAGGTTCTGATTCGGGTGATGAAACAAAGATTACAACCATGGGTTTTCAAGGTAAGGATTCTATTGCAAGTACTAGTTCTTCAAGTAGTAGTAGCCTCAATGAAACTCAACATGAAAAAGAAAGAATAGAGCTTTTCCACATAAGGGTCATTTCAAAGCATACCAAGATAGATACTCTTTTTTATACTGGATCTCAAGAAAACCTCATATCTGAAGACACGATCAAGAAACTAAAATTGGAAATTACTCCACATCCTAAACCATACCCTCTAGGATGGATATGTGACAATTCCAAATTGCACGTGACAAGAAGGTGTAAACTTAGATTTGTCGTCACTGTAAATTTTATAGATGAGGTAGAGCTTGATGTTATTCCTTTGGATATTTGTGGTATTGTATTGGGAAGCCCATACTTATATGATAGGAGAGCCATCTTTGATCATCATGAGAACAAGTATCATTTGTTTAAAAATGGAGTTGAGTACATTGTTAGAGCACATACAAAGAAGTTGAATTTGTCACTTGTAAATGTTGGACAAATGAAGAGATTAGTCAATGCTAGTAAGAATTTTGTCCTATTGATGATCAAACCCAAAGACAATGTTGAAAAAGAAGCTTTCCAAGGTCGTGATGCAAAGTTGAATCTAATTTATATGAGGTTGTTAACAAATATGATGAGATGTTTTAGGAACCAAAAGGATTTGCTCCAACAAGGGCTATCCAACATGAGATACAATTTGATCTGGATTTATGTAGGAAGACAATGAAATACAGAAATACACATAAACGCAGAGATGCAGTGGAAATAAGACTTGATTTCATAAACAACAAATGACTGAAATATGCTTACAGACATAATGGAAATAAACTAGCTAGGGTGTTGGTAGCTTATCTCTGAGAAGAGATCTAGTGGCTACTGGCCTCTGAACTATGTTACAATGAGGCTCGAAGGCCTATTATTATTGAGAAACAATGGAAAACCCTAAACATCCAAAGACCTAACCCTAGGAGATGAAACTCCAAGACTATGGGCCATGTTTGGGTAAATTGGTACATCAACTTCCCAGGGACGTAACTTCGGCATACGATCTTCGTTTGACGCGCTCAATACCTCGATAGAAAGATCTATCCGAGGACTACAACTTTTGGGTGAGCAACCTCAAACTAGGTTCCCCGTTTTCTCAAAAAACATCATTTAGGGCCTCAAAATGGCTCCGGAAGTTCAGGACCCGAAAAATTGCTAAAAATAGTAAATTGTGCGGAAACTGAAAAACTGAAAGAAGAAATGGTGGGGATCCAAGTGGAATAGGTGGGTGGCCACCAATATCTACCTGGATCATTCCTCCTCCCTTAGGAATCAATGGTCCCCATTGCGTTGAGTTCCTCCATGAGATGAGTTAACTTCTGTTGAACTTGGTCCCTGGTGAGCCACTTGCCTTAGTGAAGGAGTTGGCCTGCTTTGACAACTCAATATAGAGGTATCCTTTGTTGTTGGGTGCGCTTGATCTGTGTATCTATGATCTGATCAGTTGTGGCTTGTTCCATGCAGTCTGGATTTAACTCTGTTGATGTGAGTTGTTCTACCATGTTGGATGTGTCTAGTAGAGGTGGAAAGTAAGGCTGAAGGCGGTCCACATTGAACACAGGGTGCAGACCAAGGAATGGTGGAATGTTGAGCTCAAAGGCATTGTCCCCTACAGCCTCGGTGATGGTGTACATCCCATATCAGAGCGAGTGAACCTTGCGGTGGGGTCCAGCAAGGCGCTCCTTTTGCAAATGTAGCCACCCTTTATCACCCACCTAGAAGTTGTGTGGCACCTTATGTTGATCATGTCATTGCTTGTAGTTAGCATTGGATTTGTCCAAGATGTCATGAAACTGTTGGCGGATGTGTTGAATGCGCTCAATGAATTTGTTTTCCTTGTCAGCCTCAGACTAGACATGAATTGAATCTTACTGAGTAGCCACAAATGGCATGGCTACATCAATGGGACATAGTGGTTGGAATCCCAAGCCCACTTGAAAGGGGTTGTGGTTGGTTGAGATATGGAGAGCCTGGTTGTAGTTGTGTTTTACATAGGGGAGGCTCTCATCCCATGTGAGTGGATGCTTTGAGTTGTATATACGCAGAATGTGTACAATCATCCGGTTGACGACCTCTGTCTGGCCATCAATTTGCAGATGGAAAGTTGTGGACTTGGTGAGCTTGGTGTCCAACATCGACTAGAGGCTGGACCAAAATGTACTGAGCAACCTGCTATCCTAATCTGAGATGATATTCTATGGGATCCCAAAGTGTACCCACACTCGTTCCAAGAAGATTTTAGCAGTGGCTTCTGTTGTGATATTCTTCTTGCAGGCCATCATAATGGATATCTTTGAGAATCTGTCCACGACCACAAAAACACAGTCATTGCCATGCTTAGTAGAAGGACGGCCCAACATGTAATCCATATAGATGGATTCCCAAGGTCGGTTGGGGGTAGGAAGCGAAGTATAGAGGCCTTGCTTCTTGATGGTCGGTTTGGCAATGGTACAAGCAATGCAGGACTTGATGTACTTCCTGACATCTTGTTGAAGGTTCGGCCAATAGAAATACTTTTGCAGTACTGCCACCATTTTCTCGACCCCGAAATGCCCAACGACTCAACTGTAGTGCACCTCCCAAATCATCTTGGCACACTCGCTTGAAGGAACACAAAGCTGTCCCAAGTGACATAGCAAGGCATCCTGGAGGTGAAAATTGGGAACTTGCTTACCCTCCAAGAGCGTATTGCATCTATGGCCGAATTCTGGATCAGTTGTGTAGAGAAGCGGCCAATCAGAAGTCTTGTGCCCACAAGAGTTGAGCACAGTGGTTAGGGCCACGATGGGTGGTCGGCTGAGGAAGTTTGCAACATTATTGGTGTTGCCTTTCTTGTACTTAATGTTCAAATGAAACTGTTGTAGGTATGTGGACCACTTCTTATGGTGATCATTCTGCAACTTCCCTTGTGTATGTAGGAACTGCAGGGGTCGATGGTTTGTGTGGATGAATATTTCCTTTCCCAAAATGTAATGCTTCCATTGCCAACAAGCCTGCAAAATGGAATACATCTCTTTGTCATAAGTGGGATACTTCCAGACTGTGTCAGAAAGTTTCTCACTGTGATATGTCATTGGATGCCACGTTGAGTAAGGACTGCCCCAATAGCATAGTCAGAGGCATCTGTCTCGATCTCAAATGGTTATTGCAAGTCTGGTAATGTGAACACTGGTGCAGAGCAGAGTCGATGCTTCAACTTCCCAAATGCCTTCTGTTGAGATTCAGACCAAAAGAATTTTTCTTTCACTCCTCCCTTGGTGACTTGACTCAAGGGCCAAGTGATATGAGAGAATCCTAACATGAACCTGCGATAGAAATTGGAAAGACCCAAAAAGTTGTGGAGCTCTGTTAGGGTGGTTGGGAATGGCCAATCCTGAATGACTTGGATCTTTGTTGGATCCACATGCACCCTCTGCTCATCAATAATGTATCCCAGATATTGAACCTGGGTCATTCCAAAAGTGAATTTCTCCAAATTGGCACACAACTTGTGTTGCCACGGTGTTTGGAGGACCTACTGGATGTGGTGGAGGTGCTCTTCCCAAGTCTGGATAAAGATCAGAATGTCATCCAGTTACACCACTACAAATGAGTTGGTGAATGGCCGCAAGATGTCTTCCATTAGCCTCATGAAGGTTGCAGGGGCATTCTTCAACCCAAAATGCATGACCAACCCTTAGAAAAGGCCCTCCTTGGATTTGAAGGTAGTCTTCCACACACAAGAGGGTTCGATTGGTACCTAGTGATACCCAGACTTCAAATCGATCTTCCTGAAATATTTCGCCCCCTTGAGTTGGTCCAAAAGGTCTTCAATCTATGGGATCGGGTACCTATTCCAGACAATGATCTTTTTTAGCGCCCGGTAGTCCATGCAGAGTCTCCAAGTGCCATCCTTCTTCTACACCAACATGATCAGGCTCCCACAGGGTGATGAACTCGGTCAGATGTGACCTTTCTACAACATCTCCTGAATCTGCCTCTTGATTTCGTCGTTCTCCAGAACAGAGCGAGGATAGATTGGTCCATTGGAATGCGACGCACCTGGGGTCAAATCGATGACCTGGTAGTGTAGAGGCATTTCTGCGGGGGAGGTGAATATGTCCTTGTACTCCTCCATGACCTTATCCATCTGGTGTTGTCGTGCACAGGGGACCTGTTTGGAGGTTATGGCCACAGTCTTCTTCTTTCCTTGAGGGTGGATCATCAGGAAAACAAATTTCCTGGTTTTGGAAATGAGTTTACTGCATTGTTTTGCAATAACCAAAGAGATTGTGGTAGGCGGTGCTATCTCCGGTATCTTGTACAGATTATTGCCCAAAGTGATAATAACAGCACGAGGCCTAGACTCATACACCGCATGTCTCTTCCACAAGTACGGTTGGCCTAATAATACATCAAAAACATCAAGAGGAGCAATGTCACATAATACCTCATCTATGAAGGGCTTGATGTTGTAGGGAAGGTGAAATTGTTGGCTGACGCGGAGGTCCCATCCTTGGTGCAACCACCCGATGGTGTATGGTTGTGGTTGTGTTGTGGTCGGCAAGCCCATCCGCTTCACGACCTCTACCAAGATGAGTTTCTTCTGGCTCCCACTGTCGACAATGAACTGCAACGGGGAACCCTTTACCCACATCTTGGAATGGAAGAGACGCTCTGCCTCTTCTGGGTCTTTTGGTTCCTCCTTCTGGATCTTCATGGTGGCAATGGTGGAGTTGGGCTCCACATCGATAATCGGCTTCCCCCTGTCATTGCCATTGTCAAGTTATGGTTCAAAGTTGGAGCACGCATCTGATTCAGAAGCCTTCAACTCGGCTACTAGTGACTGCTTGGCCCAACACTCACTTGTGTTGTGGGTGGAGCTCTTATGGAACTCACACCACTTCCCCGTGTCATTTTTTGGCTTCGTGGTGTTATTCTTTGCTTGTTTCTTTGACAGGTTGTCCTGGGCCGCCCCGCCTTGGCTTAGTCCTTTTTTGTGTGTTTTGGGGGTACCTTTCCCTTACTTCTGATTCGCAGACCCAAAGTCTCGCTTCTTCTATTTGAACTTCTGCTCAATCTTGGCAGTTGTTAGTGATATTTCTTGTAAGGGGGTTAGAATGCAAAAGAATGGGTTAAAAACCCACTTATCCTAAGTTCGGATGTAAATGTGCCCATGGTAAACAGTGAATGGATCTGGACGGCGTGCATCCGCGCGCCCAAATCAACGGCACATATGCAATTCCGGACCCCCCCTGCCTTTCTACCTTTAAGCGGGGGGGGTCCGGAATCGGGGGCGCACCTCTCCAACGGTCCAGATCAGCGCACCCGGATCAACGGCAATAAAGGCAATTCCGGACCCCCCTGCCTTTCTACCTTTAAGCGGAGGGGCCGGGTCCGGAATCGTGGACGTAGCTTTCCAACAGTCGAGATCTTAGCGCCCGGATCAACGGCGCTCGCGTGATCCCATCATTCTCAGTTGCTCTGTGTTTAGCCTGCGTGGGCCCTTCTCCCGTCATGTCACCTTCAAGAGCCACCCTTCTCCTGCTGCAGTGTGTCATCCATCCACCTCCCCTTTTGATCCGCGTGGTCCATCCCTCCTTTTCATCATCCACCTGTCGCTTGCCATGTGTCCCGCTCCTTTCCATGTCAGCCTATCGACAAAGAGCAAGCCCATTATCTCTCGTCTGCCCCCCTTTCCACCTGTTGTCTTCCACCATGTGCCCTCCTCTGTCGCCCTTCTCACACCTCGCCACTTCTTTCGCGTCCTCACAGTTTCGACGCCATCACTTCGTTCCCGTGTCCCACCTTTCGCGCTGGCCTCCACGCCTATTCGTCAAGCCAGTCAGTTATTCCAGGTGACAACGCAAGAGGCTCTCCACATCTTGAAGATGCCGAGTTGGTCGGGCCATCCTCAATATCGATGAAGCAGTTATTGAAGCGGTTGGTGGTGGTTAGATATCGCCTCCGCCATAATGGGAAAGCACGGCCATGAATTAAAGGCACGTCGATTCACCGTTGGAACTGTCAAAGAATTAGATTGCGTCTGACTTAAGTTGCACGACCCTTCAGAGGTTGACTGTCAGAAAGCCATGCAGATATAAAGCCTTCAATGCAGTGTCTTGATTTCGTTGTTGGTTGTTGTTCTGAGGATATGAAGGCGTTTTCTCCATTTTTGTATCTATCGATGGTAGAGCTAAGCTCCCGATTGTAAAGTTTCAGCAAACATTCTGGTCTCCTGGTTATGCCTCTGTGTTTGAGATTTCTTGGTTTATGACAAACATTTCTCCTTTTTCATCTTTGTTTCATATTATGCCAGAGAGTCCATTATCAAAGGATTCGCGTGGATTGTTACAGTTATGTTATGATAAAGGATTTGTTATGACATTACTGTATTCTCTGGTCTTCTGCGTTTGAATGTAAGAGGATCTTGCGTTTGAATGTTTTCTTCTCCAGTCTGTTACAAACCTCATCTTTATAATAGACCTTTGCACTCTTCTTATGAAAGTCTTCCACCTACTCACCCTTTATTGCAACTCACTGTTTGAAGTTTATCAAGACCTCACTCGTCCATGCATGCCTGGTCTAGTTTCTGAGTTGAGACTATATTGTTCTGAGTTTCCCTCCATTTGATCACCTCTTTAAAACAAATCGTGACATTAAACTGATGCGCGTCGGGCTCTTCTCCTGCAAGCAATCCAGGAGTGACTTCCGGCACCAACATTTCTGGCGCCGTTGTCGGGGACGAAGTTGAATATTTTCCCCGAGATTGAACGACAACGATCAACTGATTTTGAAGGTGCATCAGAAATCAGAACTTAAAAGATTGCTATTGTGCACCTGGCGACTCCATTGTGACGACTCTGCTGGGGAGAACCTGCTCTATCAATTGTGGCTTCGAGAGGCAGACATACGAGGTCAAATCCACACTTGCCTTTAGCTACACTCGAAGTTAACTCGGAAGCGGTGCGCAGAAAGGGAAAGAGCTCTGTGAAAGAAGTTTCCATCGCCGAAACAGGTAATGCACCTTCCCCTTCTGTGAGAACTCCATTTTCTTATTCTCAGCTTCCTAGTCGTCCTTCCTCTGAGGTTTCCTGTTTTCTGAATTTTGGGAGCGTTCCTGCTGAGTTTTCTCCTCCTGAGCTGGTATCAGAAAGAGAGATCCTTGTCACTCCCCCCTCCCTCGAAGTTGTGCCTCAGCACCGACCTCGAACCTCTGAAGGTTTCATCACCCCTCCTTCTATTGCTATTATTGCACAGAGAGAAGTGTCTGCACATTCAGGTCCCTTGGATCTTTCTCTGTTTTCTCAGTTATCTCCTCCGAGAGCCTCTCCTCCGAGTTATCCTTTACCTAATATTCCTATGGCTGGTATTAACCCTCCTATGACCAGGATGGAAGCTATAATAGACACTAGGTATGCTCCCCTTATGTTACCTCAGCCCCTCAATGCCCTCCCAGCGGATGGTTACCTCAAGCAATTACCCAAATTCACGGGTGAGGGGGACGTAACTGCAGATGAGCACCTAGAAGCCTTTTACAGTTTCACAGATGACAATGTCATCATGCATGCAGACGTATGGATGAGGATTTGTGTCCACAACATCCAAGGAGAGGCTAGAAAGTGGTTCAAATCCCTGCCTCCTGGATCTATTGATGTGATCGAAGCACTAGAGGCAGTGGGGGGATAAAAAAGATTTCATGTACTACATGACAGAGTTCGGGTCGTTGAAGAGAAAGGAAGGAGAGTCTGTCTCTGACTTTTCCAAGAGATTTAATAAGATGTACAGCAGGATCCCTGCTGAGATAAAACCCTCTGAAGCCTCTGCAAAGATCACTTACTCCAGTGCTTTTGATCCCGATTTCTGCCTACTGCTGAGGGAGAGAAGAGCCGCTACATTGACCCACATGCAGGATGCGGCCGTGGAAGTGGAATCTAACATATTAGCTGTCAGCCGAATCAGGGATGCGGGTGATAAAAGTACTCTAAAAAACCATTCCATAGCTCCTTCATTCAGTTCCTCCCCCCTGCCCCGGCAGACAGACGAGACAGCTAGAACCTTAAAATCACTTGCTGCAAAGACAGAGAGGTTGGAATTGGAACGGAAGCCCATGTACAGAAATCCCCAGAACACGGATAATAGAAGTTTCAGATGACCCGCTAACAATATGCCTCAGACTTTCCTGAGGGAACAAAGGGGAAGGGACAGAGAAGATCATAGGATCCAGGCCCCTTTTCAGAACAATTTGTTGGTCGATGAGGAAGAAAGGGAAGTAAACGAGCTTGATCCTGAAATCCACTGCTTATAATTCACTCCTCCTTTCCCCCATCTGACTCAATCAGCATACAAGGAGTCTCTCATGAATGGTCAGCTAAACGAATTGAGCAAGGGAGACAAAGCCAGTAGCGGCCGAGGCAGGTACAACCTGAGGTCTGACAAAAGGACAGCAGCACCTGATGTTCCTGACCAGTCCGGTAGAACAGAAAAGCCTACTAATGAAGTAGCAGACAGTCACAGAGGTAAGAAGGCTCAACCTCTCTCTTCCATGGTTCATAATCATGCCCCTGAAATAAAAGAAATCCCAAAGCCTATATCTTCTTTCAATTTTGAACATGAGATTCAAAAAATCAGAATTCCTGTGCCGCTCACTGAGTTAATTAAGCATGGGGAATTCAAAAAACGCTTCTCTGAGCTTTTGAAATCTGAAGCCTCATACCCTCTCGCAGACTCCATAAACCTCCAAGATGAAAGGCCTACAGTTGTCCTAGGTCCCATGGTAGAAGACAGGGATGAT
The DNA here is from genome assembly GCA_009831015.1 of Picea engelmannii. Lineage (NCBI taxonomy): Eukaryota > Viridiplantae > Streptophyta > Pinopsida > Pinales > Pinaceae > Picea > Picea engelmannii. Next base: position 147,633 of record ML780894.1, on the reverse strand, counting down.
TCATCCCCTCCCTTCTACACCTCCCTGAACATACACGACAAAGTGCTGCATAATTGCCTTATGGATTCAAGGGCCTCTCACAACCTCATGCCCAAAATTGTCATGGAAGAGTTGGGACTAGAAGTCACCCGAGCCTATCATGGCCTCTATTCTTTTGACTCCAGGAGGGTTCAGTGTTTGGGAGTCATCAAGGACCTGGTAGTTTCCCTGTTTCAGCTGCCCATGAAGAGTATGGTCATGGATGTCGTGGTAGCTGACGTCCCCCCTAAGTTTGGCATGTTGTTGTCAAGGTCTTGGATTAAAAGACTGGGGGGAACCTTGCGGATGGATCTTACTTATTACACCATTCCATTGTTTGGGGGGGGACACAGGAGACTGTACAGATAAGCCCAACTGGCCTACATAATCAGTGATGAAGCCAACCCTACCAATCATCCCATATATGCCTTGGACACTGATTTAGGCTCCAGTCTACTGCAGCTCACCCACACCATTGAGGCTCCTTTGCAGATCAGAAAGCAGCTCAGTCTTAATCAGGAGACCCCCCCTCCTACCACCTCTGTTTGGAAGATGTTCTTTGATGGAGCTTCCTCCAGTATGGGTGCAGGTTTCGAGGTAGTATTTGTGTCCCCTTGTCAAGAGACCATATCCCTTTCATACAAGCTGGAATTCGAAGTCACCAACAATGTGGCAGAGTATGAAGCTCTTGTTCTAGGTATAAGGGCTGCACAAGAGATGGAAATAAGGGAGATAGTTGTGTTTGGAGATTCAGAACTGATTGTCCAGTAGGTCAAAAACGTTTATCAGGCCAAGCATCCTCGGCTCAAGAATTACAGGAACATGGTATGGGATCTAGTTGATAATTTCTTCCTGGCTTTTAACATCTCTTTCATTCCAAGGGAAGAAAATGATCCAGCCGACTTTTTAGCTTTCACAACTAGTGTGCTCGAAGTTCCTGTGCTGCCCACTGTCGGATCCGACGTTGAAATAAAGTATAGACCCTCTGTACCAGACAATGTCAAACATTGGAAGGTATTTGAGGATGATCAGGAGATTGAAAAGTTTCTTCAATCCGTCGATAACTTTTCTGCATTGCACATAGATGAGGATCCTGACATTGAAGCAGAGCCTAACCGTCACCCTGAGGAGTTTTCGAATAAAATTGCCAACCACCAGATTATTCAATTACCGAGCAATCACATACCGAAAGGACTAATCCCACTAGAGCGGTTGTTCGATGGAAACGATGTGGCAGTAAAGGGTAGAATTTCAGGTGACGAGGCTGACACGGCTGAGTGCAACATAGGCACACCAAAGCAGCCTAAGTTTGTCAAGTTGTCAAGGAGTTTGACCAAGGAGCAGAGGACTAAATATACTGAGTTACTAAGGGAGTTTGTTGATGTGTTTGACTGGACCTACGAAGACCTCAAGATGTATGACACATCAATTATTGAGCACAAAATCCCGTTGAAAGAAGAGGCTAAGCCATTCAAGCAGAAGCTGAGACAGATAAATCCCATGTTGTTGCCTATCATGGAGAGGGAAGTGAAGAAGCTGCTGGATGCCCAGATCATTGTCCCCTTGAGATATTCTGACTGGGTGGCCAATTTGGTCCCAGTAAGAAAGAAAAGTGGCGAAATTAGACTCTGTGTTGATTTCAGAAACCTAAACAGGAGCTCAAGGAAAGATAATTATCCCCTGCCCAACATGGAGCACATATTGTAGAAGGTCACTGGTGCTTCCAGAATATCCACGATTGATGGTTTCTCTGGCTACAATCAGATATCAGTCATGCCAGGGGACAGGGAAAAAACAGCCTTCACCACTCCTTGGGGCATATTCATGTATGCCAAGATGCCTTTCGGACTAATGAATGCAGAAGAAACATTTCAGCGAGCCATGGACATAGCCTTCATCAGAGAAAAAGATAATTTTGTAGTGATTTACCTAGATGACATAACAGTCTTTTCCAAGACTGATAAAGAGCACCGCTACCACTTGAAGAAGGTTTTCCAGAAGTGTCGGAGATATGGCCTATCTTTAAACCCCAAGAAATCATTGTTTGCTATGCAGGAGGGAAAACTATTAGGCCATATAGTGTCAGAAGAGGGAGTGAGAATTGATCCTGACAGGGTAGAAGCACTTCAAACCCTGCCACTTCCCAGATCTAAGAAGGAAGTTCAGGCATTTTTGGGGAGGATAAATTTTCTGAGGAGGTTTGTTTCAAATTTTGCAGAATTAGTAAAACACATCACAGCAATGCTCAGGAAGGGGAATGAAGTGAGATGGACTGCTGAACCCAGGGAATCTTTTGTCCAAATAAAGAAGGCGTTGACTGAAGCACCTGTGCTAATCAGTCCCGATTATTCTAAAGATTTCCTGATTTTCTCATTTGCTTCCTATGATACAATAGCAGCAGTTTTATTACAGAAAAACGAGCAGGGGCGAGAAAAGCCTATTGCCTTCTTTAGCAAGGCGCTAAGAGATGCAGAACTCTGGTACGAGATCATGGAGAAGCAGGCCTATGCCTTGGTGAAATCTCTCAAGGCTTTCAGGATCTATGTCCTGCATTCAAAGATCACTGCATATGTCCCTTCTACCTCTGTGAAGGGCATTCTTATACAGCCTGACATAGATGGGAGAAGGGGTAAATGGATCGCCAAGATCCTGGAGTTTGACCTGGAGATTAAGCCCACCAAGTTGATAAAGGGGAAAGGTTTGGCCAAGCTGCTGGCTGAATTCAATTACAAGGCTCTGGGGATTAACTTCATCAACGAACAAGCTGAGTCATCCGACAAGGATTCTCGGACCATCATACCATTAGAAGCATGCCCCTGGTACAAGGACATCTTGTATTTTCTACAAGAATTAAATCCCCCTGACGGATTAGGAAAGAGTAGGGCCATAACTTTAAAGCTCAAAGTGGTCAGAAATTGTCTCGTTGACCAAGCCCTGTATTGGAGAGACCCTCTGGGGATACTATTAAGATGTCTAGACCCGCTGCAAGCCCAAAAGGTGATGTTCGATTTTCACAGCGGTCTCTGCGGGGGTCATCATTTTTGGAAGACCACAGCCCACAAAATCCTCTGGGTTGGTTATTACTGGCCTACTTTGTTTACTGATGTCTACAGGGAAGTCAGGGCTTGCATCAAATGCCATAAGTTCTCAGGTAAGCAGCAGCTCACATCTCTGCCATTAAATCCTGTAGTAGTTTCGGCACCCTTTCAGCAGTGGGGATTGGATTTCATTGGAGAGATTCATCCTCCCTCAAGTGGCCAGCACAGATGGATCCTCACTGCAACCGATTATTTCACCAAGTGGATAGAGGTTGTCCCTACCAGGAGTACTTCTCACAAAGTGATCATCAGCCTCTTGGAAGACATCATAGCCAGATTTGGTTGCCCAAGCAGGATTTTCACTGACAATGCCTCTCCCTTCAGGTCTGAGCCTTTGGTCAAGTTTTGTGAACAATTTGGGATTTCATTGGTTCACTCTACTCCATACTATCCTCAAGGAAACGGACTGGCAGAGTCCTCCAATAAAATCCTAATCAAGCTTATCAAAAAGCTACTGGAGGACAATCAAAGGGCTTGGGACTCAAAGCTCAAATTTTCTCTTTGGGCTGATCGGGTGACAACAAAGAAATCCCTGGGCCTCTCACCCTTCCAACTTGTTTATGGAATAGAGGTCGTTTTCCCCACTCAGCTCTCCTTACCTGTGGCAAATTTCCTTCAGGTCCTTGAAGCAGAACCTAACCATGTGCTCAGAAGGATTCATCAGATGGTGGAAGTGTAGAAGATCAGAGAACAGGTCATGGACAAAGCCTACAATCATCAACAGAAGATCAAGCAGGCTTTTGACAGGAAGAGCAAAAAGAAAGAATTCGAGCAGGGTGATCTGGTGCTCAAATGGGATGCACCCAAGCAGGAAAAGGGCAAACACAGTAAATTTGATGCCCTCTGGTTCGGACCTTTCAAGATCCTTGAAGTATTTGCAAACAATACCTACAGGTTGCAGGATCTGGAAGGCAAAGAGGTTTTTAGCAGCCCAGTAAATGGGCATTTCTTAAAAAAGTGTTTTTTGTGAGCCACAGTCGGCTCTTTTTGTTTTGTTTTGTAAATATTGTTTTGTTTTTGTTTTCGGCTTAATAAAAGACTCCATAGCCCAACAGCAAGGCACTGAATCTGCAAAAGTGTTCTTAGAGCATCACAGGGACGACTATATCCCCCATAGAGCCAAATGTTAGCGATATTTCTTGTAAGGGGGTTAGAATGCAAAAGAATGGGTTAAAAACCCACTTGTCCTAAGTTCGAATGTAAATGTGCCCATGGTAAATAGTGAACGGATCTGGACGGCATGCATCCACGCGCCCAAATCAACGCCACATATGCAATTTCGGACCCCCCCTACCTTTCTACCTTTAAGCGGGGGGGGGTCCGAAATCGGGGGCGCACCTCTCCAACAGTCCAGATCAGCGCGCCCAGATCAATGGCGATAAAGGAAATTCCGGACCCC
>ML780894.1:131950-143020 GCA_009831015.1 Picea engelmannii | reverse complement strand
CAACGGTGCTCGCAAGATCCCATCATTCTCAGTTTCTCTGTGTTTAGCCTGCGTGGGCCCTTCTCCCATCATGTCACCTTCCAGAGCCACCCTTCTCCTGCTGCCGTGTGTCATCCATCCACCTCCCCTTTTGATCCGCGTGGTCCATCCCTCCTTTTCATCATCCACACGTCGCTTGCCATGTGTCTCGCTCCTTTCCACGTTAGCCTATCGACAAAGAGCAAGCCCATTATCTCTCGTCTGCATCCCTTTCCGCTTGTTGTCTTTCGCCATGTGCCCTCCTCTATCGCCCTTCTCACACCTCGCCACTTCTTTCGCGTCCTCACAGTTTCGAAGCCATCACTCTGTTCCCGTGTCCCACCTTCCGCGCTGGCCTCCACGCCTATTCGTCAAGCCAGTCAGTTATTCCAGGTGGCAGCGCAGGAGGCTCTCCACGTCCTGAAGATGCCGAGTTGGTCAGGCCATCCTCAATCCCGATGAAGCAGTTATTGAAGCGGTTGGTGGTGGTTAGATATCGCCTCTGCCATAATGGGAAAGCACGTCCATGAATTAAAGGCACGTCGATTTGTCGTTGGAACTGTCAAAGAATTAGATTGTGTCTGACTTAAGTTGCACGACCCTTCAGAGGTTGACTGTCAGAAAGCCATGCAGACGCAAAGCCTTCAATGCAGTGTCTTGATTTCGTTGTTGGTTGTTGTTCTGAGTATATGAAGGTGTTTTCGCCATTTTTGTATCTATCGATGGTAGAGCTAAGCTCTCGATTGTAAAGTTTCAGCAAACATTTTGGTCCCCTGGTTATGCCTCTGTGTTTGAGATTTCTTGGTTTATGACAAACAGTTCTCCTTTTTCATCTTTGTTTCATCTTATGCCAGAGAGTCCATTATCGAAGGATTCACGTGGATTGTTACAGTTATGTTATGATGAAGGATTTGTTATGGCATTACTGTATTCTCTGGTCTTCTGCGTTTGAATGTAAGAGGATCTTGCATTTGAATGTTTTCTTCTCCAGTCTGTTACAAACCTCATGTTTATAATAGACCTTTGCACTCTTCTTATGAAAGTCTTCCACCTACTCACCCTTTATTGCAACTCACTGTTTGAAGTTTATCAAGACCTCACTCGTCCATGCATGCCTGGTCTAGTTTCTGAGTTGAGACGATATTGTTTTGAGTTTCCCTCCATTTGATCACCTCTTTAAAACAAATCGTGACATTAAACTGATGGGCGTCGGGCTCTGCTCCTGCAAGCAATCCAGGAGTGACTTCCGGCACCAACAGCAGCATATCGATATGCCACACCAAGCGAGGAGATGTCAGGGAACTCCATTTCCTCCTGAATGTATCTGTGCAGACAATTGCGGTACTTTAACACCAAATGTTTTTCTGAATATTTGATACCCAACTTTGTGCATAGGGTATGAAACAGATTCGTCAGCTCATGGACATCTTGGTCCCTTTGTTGCCGCAGCGTAGTCCATTGTATGTATTTGTCCTCATATCTCCCCATGGGATAATATTGTTCCTTGATGGTGTCTTGGAAATAATTCCAAGTGGGTGCGACTGAGAACATAGAGGGTTCCCCCTCGACTTGTTGTTCCCAGTATATTTCCCACTAGTCCTTGACATGGGGGGCGGCTTTGAGGAGTGAAAAAATAATCCTTTCTCGATCGAAAAAGCATGAATCGAGAAATATCCTTCTAACAGATTCAACCATCTATCTACAACATCTGTATCTATTTGGCCCTCAAATATGGGAATGTCAAAGTTTACTTGTACCTTAAAAGGAGTGGCACCTCCAGAGTGGTTGATCGGTGTAGATGCGCCACCAGTGGGCATTCGTTGAAGGATCTAGGAAAAGTTGTCCATCATTGTGTTACTTTGTTTCTTGAGGGCCTCCTCGAGCAACATTTTGATAGGATCTACTGCTCCCTCATATTTCTTTTCTTCCCCCATGGGCGGTCGTCAGGGTTTGTGAGGCTGATCTTGCAAAGGTTCAACCAGATCGATCCCTAACTCCTTATACCCCGACCTTGTTGGGGACATGCAAAGAAGGATCGAGAATGAGCAAACCACTCTGGTACCACTGATCCAGATTTATATAGGAACACAATGAAATACAAAAATACACATAAACGCAGAGATGCAACGGAAATAAGAATTCATTTCATTAACAACAACTGACTGAAATATGCTTACAGACAGAATGGAAATAAACTAGCAAGGGCACTGGTAGCTTATATCTGAGAAGAGATGTGGCGGATACTGGCCTCTGACCTGTGTTACAATGAGGCTCGAAGGCCTACTATTATTGAGAAACAATGGAAAACCCTAAACATCCAAAGACCTAACCCTAGGAGATGAAACGCCAAGACTATGGGCCCCGTTTGGGTAAATTGGTACATCAACTTCCCAGGGACGTAACTTTGGCATACGATCTTTGTTTGGTGTGCTCAATACCTCATTAGAAAGATCTATCCGAGAAATACAACTTTTGGGTGAGCAACATTGAACTATGTTCTATGTTGCTCCTTGTTTCTCAAAAAACGTCATTTTGGGGCTCAAAACAACTCCGAAGTTCAGGACCCGAAAAACTGCTAAAAATAGTAAACTGTGTGGAAACTAAAAAATTGAAAGAAGCAATGGTGGGGATCCAAGTGGAATAGGTGGGTGGCCACCAATATCCACCTGGATCACAATTGCAACAAGATTGTCCTCTTCCAAACATTGGTATGGACAGGATGTCAGTCATGGAGAATGATGAAATTAAAAAACAAAACCAATATTTGCTTGACAAAGGGGTCATCATGCCAAGTACATCACCATGTGGATCACCAATCATTTTAGTGCCAAAGAAAGATGGTACATGGCGCATGTGTGTAGATTCCAGGGGCTTGAACAAGATTACAGTAAATAATCGTTATCCTCTTCCTAGAATTGATGATTTGTTTGATCAATTGAAAGATGCTAAGTATTTTACTAAATTGGATTTCAGAAGTGGATATCATCATATTAGGATTGCTGAAGGAGACACTTGGAAAACAACTTTCAAAACAAATAAAGGTTTGTTTGAGTGATAGTAATGCCATTTGGACTTTGTAATGCTCCTACCACATTCATGAGAGTCATGAATGTTGTTTTAAGGCCTTTTCTTGATGATTGTGTGATTGTCTACTTGGATGACATTTTGATATTTAGAAAATCTCGTGGAGAGCATGTTATGCATGTAAAGCAAGTTTTGGATGTCTTAAATAAAGAAAATTTGTTTTTGAAGATGTCTAAATGTGAGTTTGGAAAGACCTCACTTGTTTACTTCGGACATATTATTGGAGGAGGAGAACTGAAAATTGATCCTTCCAAGGTCAAAGTCATTTTGGATTGGCCCAAGCCCAACAATTTGACAGAGGTAAGAAGCTTTTTGTGAGCAACCCAATATTGCAGAAAGTTTATTGCTAAATTCTCTTCAATTGCAGCTCCATTACATGAAGTGACAAGCATCAAGCGAGTTTTTCAATGGGGAGGTAAGCAAAAAAAAGATTTTGATGCATTGAAGGAGAAGATTAGTTCAACTCCAGTTCTTGCACTTGCTAATTTGAGACAACCATTTGAGATCCAAATAGATGCAAGCAATTATGTAATGGGAGCAGCCTTGTTGCAACATGGTAAGCCCATTTGTTTTCATTCTGAAACTTTTAATGGTGTTGTGATTAACTATCCTACTTATGATAAGGAGTTGTATGCATTGGTGCAAAGTGTGAAAAAATGGAAACATTATTTGTTGGAAAAATAAACCATCATTCACATGGATCATCAACCATTGCAATACTTACAATCAAAAACAAAGCTACCGCAAGAAAGGCACTTCAGATGGATGGGTTTTCTACAACAATTCCACTTGGTTATAAGGTATAAAAAGGCATTTATAACAAATTTGTTGATATGATTTCTAGTTCTATTGTTAGTGCTTCAGTTATTCTTAAGTATAATTCTACCATGCACGAGAGCTATGTTGAACAGTATGCTTTAGATGTTGATTTTAAAGAGGTTTATGCAACTTTCTGTCATTCTAACCAAGTTGAGGAATTGGATTACCATGTGCGTGATAAGATTTTGTATCATTTTGGAAAGCTATGTATTCCACAGGGTGAAAGAGTCAACATCATAAGGGAAGCTCATTCTTCTCTTATTGTTGGCCACTTTGGTGTTGGCAAGACAGTGGCTAATTTGCAAAGGTATTGCTATTGGCCTAAAATGAATGAAAGTGTTTCAAGATATGTAAGAGGATGTTCTTTATGTGCTACAAGAAAGCCTAGCAATAGAAATTTGGGTTTGTATACTCCACTGTCGGTTCCTTCTCGTCCTTGGGAAAGCATTTCCATGGACTTTGTAGGAGGTCTACCTATGTCTAAAAAGAATCATGATTATCTTTATGTTGTGTTTGACTGTTTCAACAAAATGTGTATTTTGATGCCTTGTAAGAAGCAGGTTTCAGCTGAACAAATGGCACAAATGTTTTTTCAGCATGTTTGGGTACATTTTGGGTTTCCTAAATCCATTATTTCTGATCGAGATTCTTGATTTATTGGGAACTTCTGGTCAAGTTTATGGGCACTCATGGACACCAAGTTGAAAAAAAGCACAACTTTTCATCCACAAACCGATGGTCAAACAAAAGTCGTTAATATAACAGTGGTGCATCTTCTTCGTGGTTATTGCAGCAAGCATCCTAAGCTTTGGGATGAGAACTTACACTACATTAAACATGCTTACAACCGAGCTAAGCACTCTTCAACTCAAACATCTCCATTTGAGGCAAGTTTTGGTTATTTTCCAAAATCTCCTTTAGATTTTACTTTTGGGAAAGACATTGCTATTGATGATCAATATGACATTGATAGGGAAAAGAAATCCATTGAACAAATTCATTTGGTGCATCAAATGGTACAAGAACAATTGGAAAAGAGCCAAGTCAAGTATAAGACAAGACATGACTAGCATCGTGTTGATCACCGTTTCCAAGTTGGAGATGAATTTTGGATTTACATTAGAAAAGAGAGGCTTAAAGGAGAAGGTAAAAAACTGAAACCAATTAGATATGGACCTTTCAAGATTCTTGAAAAAATTGGTAACAATCCCTTCCGTTTGGATTTGCCTCCTTATATGCAAATGTATGCAGTTGTCAATGTTAAGAATTTGAGATTATATGAGCCTCTTTTGATTTATGATCAAGGAGAGCATGTTCAGATTCCTTCTATAGATGATTTCTCACCATAATTTCTTTGAGAATTGCATGAAGATACAATACTTGACAGGAGGATGAGAACTTCAAAACGAGGGAATGTGGAATACCTTCGAATTGGTCTTAAAGGCAAAAATCCAAGCAATGTCAAATAGATTGAGGTTGGAAAGGTGAGGGAACTGTACCCTCATCTTCAGGTAGACTGAAAGTAGTCTTTTGGAGGTCCAAAAGCTTCACAATGGGGAGGAGTGATCTAGGGGATCAAAATATGCTCAAAAATAAAAGTGCTCGGAATTTCTTCAAAATGGACTCAGGCGTAGGCCTCGTCCCCACGATCCCAATGCAACTTGAACAGGTTCAAACGGACGTCATATGGGAGAGATATTTTGGTCTGTCCGCTTTTCCAAACACGCAAAATTTTGTTGACTGTACAGTCCGTACAGTGCTAACGTGGAAGGTCTATACTTCTGACGTGGTAGGGACGTACTGTTGATGTGGCAAGGCCATACTGGACAAGTGGTAGGTGGTCATACTGACACATGGCAGAGGATAATGTGGCAGGTGATGACGTGGCATGGTGTCGTACAGGATGATGTGGCAGGTGCTGAAGATAAGTCGGTGCCCGACCACATGGGGGCTATGCGACCACGACCTCCGCCCTTGGGGGCGCTAATCACGCTAACTATTTAACATAATGCATGAATGTGCGTGGGTGTTGGGTTTATGCACGAAAATGCCTAGAAGCCAGGTTCAATCAGTCTGGGTGTGTTTTGGCGAGCAGAGATAGCAAAGAATTGGGAGAAACTTCCAAGGAGTGATTCCAACTCAGTTTTTAGCCAAACTAGGTGTAGAAAGATCCCAACTAGGGTTTTTGGACGTTTTAGAGCCATTGAAGCCATCCATTTCTCATTTTGAGATTTGTAAAGAACTGATTTTGAAACTTTGAGCATTAATGAAAATGATCCATTGGAATCTGGAGCAAGAGATGTAGCCCAAGAGAGGGGAGAAATCCTTTATCATTTTGTTGTTATTGTGTGTATTTTGATGGTTGTTTATGATTGTTGATGTTTCTCATGATTAAGTAAAAAAATCATTAATCTTTATGTGTTTGTAACTTGATACTATTACCCAAGCACATACAATTTTCACTTGAATTTTTAAAGAGACTCAATCCTTTCATTTTCATATCAATAAACATATAATCAATCATGAAATAAAACTCATGGAGATGGGTGCGAGGGAGGAAATCATGTTGAAAAAGAGAAACTACAATCTCGATTGTCATGAAACTCCCATCTGCAAGCATAGTCAAAAGCCTAATCTATCCATCTCTGGAGTGGACTAGCATATGTATGGCTCATCTTCATCCTCATCAACACAATCACTACTCCTCGGAGACTGAGAAGATGTGAGATAACTCAAGAAGACCTCATGCTTCACCCAAGGGGAAGAAATGAGGTGCAGGATGGGCTCGGGTCTAGAAGAAGAAAAACGTTGTCTCTTCGTCTATGAATCCTCATGAGAATCTCCAAGATGACAAAACTTCAGCTTCATAGAGTGAACCTTTGATTTCCCTGGGATGGATAAGTCTTGGTACTCTTCCAAAATCATGGGTTAAAAAGTATGAAAATCCTCACAGAAAAAATATGTATCCCCAAAAGGATATGCATCACCCTAAAGATGTTGTGACAAGTCATTCTAAAATGGATCGAGAAAATCTGTGATCATGTCACCATCACCATCCCAAACATATGATTCATATATGAACAGCGACCAATCCATTGTTTGGGAGCTACCCTCAACGTCGTAAGTGGGTTCTCCATCAAAGGTGAAAAGGATCATGTCCCATCCACGTTTTCGAATCTGTAAGAATGTGTCAATATGTTGATGAACTGTATCTGAGGGATCTTCTAGTGCTCCTTCACTTCCAGGATCATGGAACAGGATGTCATCAAGATCCTCGAAAGGATCATAACTCATAGTGTTCTCATCTTGATGCGTAGGAGGAATAACGGCTTGGATGATTTCATCTGGGTCATTAAGTGAAAGCACTTCATCTTCATTAAATGCCTCCTCAAAATATTCAACGTGATAAGATTCATCAGGATATTCTTGGAAGCTTTCTTCATAAGCATGTTCTTCAAGTATCTATTTTACTTGATTCATCATCTATTCAGCGGCGTCATTAACATCGTTTTCCCTATCCATCTGCAAAATTTCCTTCCATGAGAGATGGCAAGGTCTTTGTTGATTCCAAGGTGTCATAGTCCCATCGAATAGAAGAAAACCTCAAAGGAGTTTATGGGGGAAAGCAGAGCTTACAAAAGGATGAAAGGGGAGAGCAGGGGAAAGGTAAGTAATGGAAAGGTGGGTTCAGGAAATGGTGGAGTCACCAGACAAACTTTGAAGAAGGTTTCTCAAAGGAAAATGGGTAGGTTCTTGGAGTGGAGTCGCCAAGCAAGCTCGGGGTGAAGGCTTTAGGAAAGAGACTTGCCAAAAGTGTCATTTAAGGCAGGAAGAGGATTCAAAATACTCCCCGGCAACGATGCCAAAATGTTATAGAACAAGTTGTAGGTTAGGAAAAGCCTGACCCAACCAAAAAATCATGTGTTATAACTATGGGACACTACACCCAATGTCACCTCGATGTAGGTCCCACACTTGGGGGGTCACTAAGGTCACTCCTGGGAGGTGATCCCGGAGACCCTAGGGGGAAATAGAAGGATGAATGGAGGTGTAAGGAAAATTCCCCTGGAAGGTCAAGTGATGGAAGAATAGATTAGTTGAAAATGGTAAGTAAAGAGAGATAAATGGATATTGAGTAAAGAGATAGTTGTCGATGCACCTATATCTGCCCGAGACACAAGAAAAGACACTTTTCCAACCAATTATAGTARTGAATCAGCAAGTTAAACTTGTTGTCCCTAAAATACAGCAGCATACAAGTTAGTAAATCAGCAAAATATTACATCCAAATCAGCAAGTAAAAGGTCTATATTAGTTAGCAATGTCAGCAATAAAACTAGTAACCAATGTGGACCAAAAATAGCACATCAAGACTGAATAAAGATGGTCGTCATAAAAGTAAATTTCTGCAGCGGTATATCAGCCTTATGGATGTTTCATTCAACGAAGTACAACAGCAAATCTGACCATCAAAAAGTGCCAAAATCTAGCCCAATAGATGCACCTAGGTTAGTAGGTTAAACTAGCAAAGTTAGAGGGTTAGTCTAGGGTCAGTTTGTGAGATATTAGCGGTTAGGGTTAGATTTTAAAGCAGACCTAATGGTTGTAGGTTATTTTTACTAAAGAAATAATAATTTATGGGAGAAACAGGATGTCGTAAGGGAGAAAGAATCCCCAAGGAATAAAGATCATTATCCAAAAGAGACAACTTCAAAACTTGAAATTTGTACGTTTACCAAGGCAGCAATTTATTTCTCCCATGCAATAAGTAAATGAATAGTGACCTTAAGAAAGGGTTAATGGATTCAATAGAATATGAAGAAGCTATATAGGCTACTTCATTGGGGGTGTAAACCCTTTTACTCCCCAAGGTAAGCTTCTCTTAGCTAGGGTTTTAACTAGGAGGGTGTATGCAATTATACTCCTCTTAGTAAACCCTTATGAAAAAATATTCCCTTAGCAATAAAATGGTGGAAACACAAGTAGGGGTGTATTCCCTTATACTCCCTACTTGGATCAAGAAAATATAACCTTTAACTTGTACAAATTATAATACAATGAAATAAATGGCACCTTCAAGCATAAAAGGCAATAAAATCTAGACTAACCACCAAAAAGGAAATGAAGAAATCCTTCCAAGGCTAGCACACCATATCCATCAACCATAACCAATGCATAGCCATAAACAAAATCACAAGAGAGAGAACTAGCCAGAGAGAGCAAAATTTTCAGTCCAAGAGCCTCTGACAATGGAGAGTTATGTTATGAAAATGAGATCTTATGATCTCTATTTATACAAAATGTAGCTAACATAGTTTGTCCACATAATATTAGGGAAAATACAATATTAGGGATCAGAAGCCCTAATATTTCCCCTTTACAAATATAATATTTAAAATTCTTTTTAATTTCACTTTTGCACAAAGAAAACCCTCAAACAAAGGTGACATCATCCCTTGAAGGAGGATGTTTTGGAAAATTGAGCAAGTTGTTGGAGATGGGCTACAATGTAGGGCCTCCAAAGGCCATGTGGAAATCATCTGGAACCTCTCCACCTCAAAATTCCATGTGTCATGCTCTGATTCATCATCAACCACCATATGCCCCTCAAATGTGACGTCAAACCCCTAGGGAGTGACGTTTTTCCCCTTCTGGGAAAGTCGTTTGGAATGAAAAGAGTGGACTATGTCTATCCAACTGTCTCCTAGGCCTCCGAAAGCATCTCTCTGTCATCTGGCATGTGGGCCTATGTAATCCATCATGTGGGTTCGTTTCCCTCATGGAATCCCAAGCTAGGCTTGTTCTTCCAAAACTAGCGACCAACCTGTACCTGCAAGACAAATGGATATGCCCTCCAAGGATCTCAAGTTAAAGCATCATGATGAGTGAATAAAGTCAATAAAATAGTCATTAAATCATGTATGCCAGGACTACATCATACAAACATGTTCTTAAAAAACTAGACGTTTTGCCAAGTTTGGTTGTGGGTGGGTTAGCATGGTACTTATTTTCAATGGATCAAACCCCCTAAGTCCAGGAAAAACTCTAGCTGAGTCATGTGAATGAAATTTAATGGATGGGGGAATTACTCAATGTGAATGGGGTTCATGATATGCAAGAGTCCATAGTATCTCATTTATGGGTGCCTTTGTGGAAGGTGTATCGCACCTTCATCCATAATGCATTTTTTCCAAGCCCGTCAATTTGATTTTATCTTTCTTTCTTTGTATTTTCATTCAATATAGCATAGGTTGATTTGGATTCCATGCCCTGGCGTGGTGACCAGATATCGGTAGTGTCACCCACAAGTACTTGCATGGAAATGAGAAGGTTGGCGCGTGATGAGACCCCCTTTCCCTCAGCCATGCAACTGAGAGACATTACCCTGGTGTGATGGCCATAAATGATAATGTCATACTGTTAGATACTCATGGACTTTATAGTTTGGCTCATGATGAGACTTTCTATCCTCAACTGATCCTTTAAGCATATTTATTTATTCTTTTCATGGGGTCCTTATTTTCTTGTGGGGAAGATTTTCATTGCTTTCTCGGGATCCCATGGGTGAAGCATATGGAAGGTTCTTTTATTAGGACTTTATCTTTTTCCAGCTAACTCCCCTCTGGGCCTTCATCCCTTCTTCCCATGAAATGAGGAATGGTCCCTTCTAGGGCCATTCTACCCCAAAATCCCAAGAGATGATGTCATGAGGGGAAATAATGATGGAAAGTTGTAAGTATGGTTGAGAGTTTTTTTATGACTCATCAAAGGAAGCTCCCATAAACACCCCATCCTAAGGGTGACCATCTACTTGAGCGCCCCAAGCAATCCACCAACATTTAAACAAGGCAAAAGGCATAGTTCCCAAAGAAGATGTCTCATAATAAAAAATAACCTTTGATATACAAGCTAGAATGCCTCAAATATTAAAAATATATCCACCATCATACCTGAATTGTACCGCATGGAGCAAGACCCAAGTGACCTATGGTGGCAAGTTGGTGTGGATGCAAGATACCAGATATATAAAATATGCAGAACAGAAACGAAATGCTAGAAATAACAGAATAACAGTAAAATATCCAGCATAATCTTCGCAATACACAGAAATGATATACGAAATAGCAACAGAAATAGCACTTGAACAGA
>ML780894.1:110611-126434 GCA_009831015.1 Picea engelmannii | reverse complement strand
GATCCTTCTAGAAGCGGAAGCTTCTATTAGGTCTTCTTACATCCGCCTTATTCTATTTTATTGAAAGGTCTTATTAATATTGACCTTTATTACATCCGAATACATTAATCTACCTATGTGCGGGTTAGGACCTTAACAGTGGATGATGACCAAATTTGGGTCACTGTGGTGGCGATGCGGGTCTCTAGATGTGAAAAAGGATATTTTTCATCACGTGGTCTCTCGGCACTCCATATATGCAACCTAAGGGCCTCGAAACATAATCTCCTTAGTTATCCAAAAAATGTGGATAACAAATATGATTGGGATTTGGAACACTCAACAGAAAATATAAGGTTCATAGTAAAAATAATTCAAAAATATGGTTTGGGTTTAATATACATGGGTAATCCCCCCCTTGAACCCTCTTTCTATCATGGAAACTAAGCCCCCAAGTCTCTACATGTGTCTGTCTATAACTGGTGATACATTTTATTTATTATTTTCAATATACATCATTCACATATTATATTGTTGGGCCCACGTCCATACATCGTATTTACATTATACATCACTAATTTGGAGATTAAAAATGGGGATGTTACATTCCCCACCCCCTATAATTTTCACTGTCCTTCGTGCATATCACCATACAATTTTACATATTGACATACATAAATTTTTACATCAAAATACTTGATAATTTTGTAGCTTAATGACTCGCACAACCATTCCAACCATCAACTCTTGTTCCCCTCAACCTGCACAACCCAAGGAATGGGATCCATCACAGGTAGAACATGAAGTCTTAGATTTGTGTCTTCAAGAACTCCAGCTGCCAAAATGGAGTCTTAATTCACTTATGTATTAATGTACATTTAGTTTTCTTCAAATTTTACAAAAAATTACAAATACTCCTCCCGCGTGACCTCCTCGTGCTCCCACATGGTGTCTTTAGGACCGTAGCAAGTCAATTGGACCTTAATCCGGCTAATGCATTTGCTCCTGATCACTTTGAATTTCCAGTCTAGGATGTGCACTAGCTCCACCCAAAAGTCCCTTTTGTGTTCCACTTAGATCATAGTCAATCACATGGTTACAATCGGGTACATACTTCTTTAATAAAGACACATGGAACACTTTATGCATTCTCATGGATGTAGGTAATGAAAGCATGTATGCAACTGGTCCTATCCTCTCTAGGAATTCAAATGGCCCATAGTATCTCACTGCCAGATTTTGGTAACTTCCTAATCTCAACGAGCTCCTCTTGGCTTTAACTTTTAAAAACACATGCTCACCCACTTTGAATTCCCCATCTATTCTTCCTTTGTCAACATAACTATTTTTCTTGTCCTGGTCAACCTTTAAATTATGCATGATCTTTACCATCTACTCTTCCATTTTCCTTAACAATTATGGCCCAATAACGGCCTTGTCTACTGGGTTACCCAACTCATTGGTGTGTTGTTGTAGTTTTTGCCAAATAAGGCTTCAAATGGAATCATCTTCAATGATTCTTGATACCCATTGTTGTAATCAAATTAAACTAAATGCTAATAGTCCTCCCATATATAAGGGTTGTCAATTACATACATTCTCAACATATCTTCAATTATCCATTTGATCCTCTATGTTTTCTCATCTGACTTTGGGTGATATGTTGTATTGAAATCCAAATTAGTTCCAAATCCCTTGAACAATCCCTTCCAAAAATTGGAATTGAACTTGGGATATATATCTGACACTATTGCCTTAGGGACACCATGTAGCCTAAAAATATTTTTCATGTAAATCTATGCAATATTAGCTACCTTGTGAGTTATTTTCATTGGAATGAAATGTGTAGCCTTTGTAAGCATGTCCACCACTACCATGATGGAGTCAAGATGTCTTGCTATCATTGGTAGATTGGTAACGAAATCTATAGTAATCACTTGAAATTTCCATTCAATAATGGACAATGGTTGTAGCGATCTCGTTGGATGTATGTGCTCAACCTTTACCTTCTAGAATTCCATGCATTTAGCTGAATAATCGGCCACATCTCTCTTCATGCCCGAGCCAAAAATATTGGCCTCTTACAACTACAATAGTTTTTTGGTAGCCTAGGTGTCTAGTGTATGGTACATTATTCATCTCTTTTAGAACTAAATTTCTCAATTCCTAAGAATTGAGAACTTAAGCTCTATTCTTGAACAACAAGATTCCATCCTCTTCTAGCTTGTAACATTTATATTTCTATTGTACATAATTATGTTGTAAGCCTTCTTAAATTTGCACATAATGTTGGTATATTATTACAACCTCTAAAATTATGATTTTTAAACATGTCCTACACATACTAATGGTTGTAGCATGCATTTCGTGCACCCTTCTGTTGAGTGCATCCACCACTTTATTCTCTTTGCCCTTAATGTGCTTGATGTCAAAGTCATATTCATTGAGAAATTCCGGCGATCTAGTTTGTCTAGCATTTAGTGTTGGTTGTTCAAATAAGTATTTCAGACCACTATGATCTATCCTCAATTCAAATTTTCTACTCGTGAGATAATTCCTCCACATTTTTAACACATGAACTATACCTACCAACTCTAAGTCATATGTAGAATAATTTATTTGATGTTCCTTCAATTTTCTTGACGCATAACAAATTACATGCCCATTTTGGGTAAGGACTCCACCAAGCCCTTCCTTTCATGCATTTATGCACACAACAAAATCCTCATTTGGATCTGAAACCTTTAATATAGGTGCATTGGTTAATAAATCCATCAAGTGTTGGAAACTTTCTTCACACTTGGTATTCCATACAAATTTTACTCCTTTCTTTTATTCCATACAAATTTTACTCCTTTCTTCTATTCCATACAAATTTTACTCCTTTATTTTACAAGAATGTTATTGGGTGTGCAATCTTGGAGAAACCTGCAATGAATCTCCAGTAGTAACCAACTAAACCCATAAATGATCTAACCTCTGAAATTTCCGTTGGTTCTGGCCAACTCTTGATTGCTTCAATCTTTTCTGGATCCATTGTTATGCCATCTTTTGAAACAATGTGGCCCAAATAATGAATCTATTTTTTATAAAAGAAAGTGCACTTGCTCAACTTGGCATATAATTGGTGCTCTCTCAACACCTGTACCACCATTCTCAAATGTTTTTCATGTTATTCCTCTGTCTTGGAATAGATAAGAATATCTTCCAAGAAAACAATAAAAAAATTGTCGAGGTAATCTCTGAACACTCAATTCATTAGACACATGAAAGTAGTTGGTGCATTTGTCAACCCAAATGGCACCACTACAAAATCATAATGTCCATAACTTGTCTGAAATGTTTTTTTGCTATTATCTTCTTCTTTGATCCTTAATTGATGATAACCTGATCTAAATTCAATATTGGAAAATATATTTTCTCCTTTCAACTGATCGAAAAGTTCATCGATCCACGAGAGAGGGTACATGTTCTTTACAATAACCTTATTCAACTATATGAAGTGAATACACAACCTCATAGTTCCATCCTTTTTCTTCACAAAAAACATTGGGGCACCCCAAGGAGAAACACTTGGTCAGATGTACCCCTTCTTCAACAACTCTTCTAGTCGCATCTACAATTCTTTCAGTTTGGGTGTGCTCATTCTGTAGGGAATTTTGGACATTGGGGAAGCTCCTGAGATTAAGTCAATAGAGAAATTGATGTCTCTCTTTTGGTATCAATCCTGACAATTCCCCAAACACATCCTCATATTCCATCAAGAATATACAATATTCAAGACTTGGCTCCTTATCCTTTGTTGGCTTTTCCATATGGGTTGCATATATCTAGCACCATTTTCTAAAACTTATTTTCAACTATAATGTTGAAATATCTCTAATAGATATAGGCCTTAGAATACCTTGAACTATCCTGGAATTATCCTCTTCATAAAGACATGTGAAAGCCTTGTTGTAACAATATAAGATAGTATGATGATTGTATAGCCAATCCATACAAATCAAGCAATCATAGGACCCAATTGGTATGATGTTCAAATCCACCTTAGTGTTGAGTCCATTCATGTGTACTAGGAAATATTTAACAAGCTCATTGATTTTCCTCTTGGTTCTAGTAGCTAGTTGAACTAACCAAGACTTTTCATGCTTACGTTCCTTCAATTTAATTCCTTGAACTAGATTTGGATCTATATAACTATGACTAGCTCCATAATCAATCAAAATAGCTATGGATTGATTATCAATCTTACTTTCTACCTCAATCATGTGGGATTGATAGTATTTTTGTATATTTTCCAAGGCTACACAAATCCTTGGCATGCTCCTGCCCACATCCTCCATTGTATCCTCCTTCTCAATTTTATGCAAAGTATGCATCCTATCTCTCCTATGAGGACAATATTTATACATGTGGTTCTCTTCACATCCCCGACACTTTATGGGATGTTGTCTTGGCCTCTTCCCCAAGGAATATGTTATTTTATCTTCACCTTGTGCTAGCTACCCTTGTTGATATGTTTGAGATATATTCCTAACGAAAGGTGACTTGAATCCTTTCTTCCTATGATCCATATTTCCTTTCTTTTTATCATCCTGTGCCTTTTGGAAAGCTAGCCTTCCCTTGTTTTTCTCATACAAATACTTAGCCTTCCTCGCGGCTTCTTCCAAATTCTTGGGCTCATCAAACCGAATTTTGTCCTTATAGAAGGATGGTAGTCCACTCAAGAACCTTTGAATTTTGACCTTCTCGTCCTTGATGAATTCCATGTACCTCAGAAGCTCTAGGAATTTCTTCTCATACTCTTCCATAGTCATGTTTCCTAGCTTGAGTTCAAATAATTCTTACATATTCTTGTCATAGTAATGCTCTGACAAGTACTGTTGATGGAAATATTTCTTAAATTACTTCCAATAAATTATCTTCTCATAAATATTCTTGACCTACTTCAGTTGATCCCACCATATGGAAGGCTTCCCCTAAAGATGATATATGGCATTTATTTCTTCCAGGTTTGATGAGTAATCATGCAACTTGAAATACTTTCTCATGCCCAAAAACCAAGCTTCAATATTTTCACCCTTCCTATTCTCTCCGTCAAACTGTGGTGGCTTGAGTTTCCTTATCTCTCCTTGTAAGATATTTGACCCGTTTCTCCTCCTCTTATGTCCAACAGGGGACACACTTGGGCTATTCTCTAATTTTGAACATGCATGAGCTCTTCTGGTTGAGTGTCCTAGTGAATGATGATGCCTACTAACACTTCCTTAATTCATTGGCTCTATGTAGTCATGATCTCTTATATCATGAGATCTGGATGCCTCTGCTTGTCTTGCACTAGATGCTTGTTTTGCGTCAGAATCTTTATTAATTTTTCTTTGTAATGTATTCAAACTCTATAGCATCTTATTGTTAATTTTATTATGCTCCTCCTTGGATCTCATAAACCTCCCATTGTCTACTATGTAGCTTTGCACTTATTTTTGCAAGCTTCCCATAGTCTCAACCAACTCCATAGGCTCTACGTTGCTTCTATGTCCAATGGACTCGGTATCTTCATTTTCCAAACTAATATTCAATCCTTTGATATCATCCTCATCGATGTAAGAACCATGGAAATCCTCCATATCTCTATTCCTCATATAGGAACCAAGTATGTTTTGTTTCTACCTCTAATTCTACAAAAATGTGCATGCAACAGTTGTTGTTAGAATTATGCATATTGTAAAATATTTCATTATTTAGGCTACAGGTCATTCTTCATTTGAATTTATGAAGAATACAGATGCATTGAAATGAATTTATATTATCTAAATACATTATCCTCTGAATTATCTATCCAATGACTACACTCATGCCTCATTCTGAGTTTTGAGCTAAAAATTATAGATTTTTGAACTTTGTCATTTCTAAGTTGAGACCTATTTTTACTTATGCAATTTATCTAAGAGGCCATTTTCTGCTGCTTGTAGAAGAAAATCCGTCAAGAATCAGAAAAAAAAAAAATATATATATATATATATATATATATATATATATATATATAGGCACAAATAGCATTTATTATTGTGAACACGGAGTAATTTTTTAATTTGGAATCTAAAGCTCCAATGAAATTCTGTATTATTTTGGAATTAATGACTTTACACTTCTACATTTTCTCTAGACTTAGAATTTTTAGCCAAAACTGGTTATCTCCCAAACAGAGAAAAATTGGGAAAAACTCCCTCAAGACAAAGTTGTTTGGATTGATGTGTAGATAAAATGTTGAGGAGACAAAAAAAAATGGATTGGTGATTTGGGGTCCCTTTTTCTCCTCTGAAGATTTTAAAAATCCCAAAAAATTGTTTGGGAATAGTGGATTTTGGCATGTTTTTGAACCTCCACTTCAAACCCTTTAGAATTTCACCAAACACCCAACTCGGTATCTTCATGCCTTCATTTTGGACTATATGTAAAAATTCCATCTTTATGTCAACCACAGTTACTAAGCATGACCCAAATCTTCAAAAACCACTATTTTACATTTTTTGGAAAATTGAAGAAGAATTTGCCACTAGCCCTCATTGACACTCTTGTATCCCTCGTCATTGCGGACATACCCATTAAATTTCACCTGATTTTGATTTTTTTCGCTCCCATTATGGCCAAGACAAGTTTTTGGCTCCAAAATTATTTTATAAATTTTCCTATTTTCTTCTTCCCTTCTTATCTTCCTCTTCTCTTTCATTTTCCCCTTCCTTGTTGATCATTAAAAACCCTTCATCGACGGCCGACAAAATCCTTGCATCGATAATCAGAGAATTCCTTATATCAGTGATCGACAAAAACCTTCTATCAACGATCAAGGAAAAAATATATCGGTGATTGGGGAAAAACTACACTTTTTCGACAACCCCCGAAAAAATCCATCGATGGTCAGTGAAAAACTACACTTTTTCGACAACCCCCAAAAAACTCCATCAGTGATCAATGAAAAATTCTATCGACGATCAACGAAAAACTACACTTTTTTTACGACCAAGAAAAACCTCATTGGTGATCGACAAAGAACTTCTATCGACTATCAATGATCGATGAAAAACTATACTTTTTCAATGACCCCCGAAAAACTCCATCGATGATTGTCGAAAACGTTTATAAGCTATCAACTATCAGTGAAAACTACACTTTTTTGGCAACCTCTGAAAAACGCCATCGGAGATCGGCGAAAAAAAATTATCGACTATTAGTGATCAAAATAAAAAAACATTGTGTTCCCACTTTGTTGAACCCCAAAAATATTTATCAATAATCAGCTATTTCCTTCTTCGATGAACTAAATTTTGTTCTGACTTCGCCAAAATTTAATGAACTCCAAAAACTTCTAAAATTTTGACCAAATCTAGGATGAATTTGGGTTGTCAATTTCAAAATAAAATGTAATATTGATTGTTGACTCACCAAAATATATGCCATGAACCATGGCATTTCCACCATGGACCTTGTTAGTCCATGTCATCATCTTTACAAAAAATTTCAAAAATTATGAAAAAAAGACACAATTTTCAAAAATTTCATAGTTTTTGAAAAAAATAATTTTTTTGGCCACCATGGGATCTCTAGAATTAGCTTCCAATGGTCAAAGTTGACCCGGTGACTATCAATTGGGCATCATTTTTCCAAATTCCATGCATACTTCTCTTGGAATTTGGGAATTTCACTCTAAAATTCACCATTTTTCCTAAATTCAACACAGATTGATACTCTTCATAGAAAATTTGTTAAATTTGTGTTGGTATTTAGCCCATATGGGTCTGATGTTGAACCAAAAACTCTGAGAGAAGTCTGTAACATACCCCAACCTCCTAGTTGAGTCCCATTACTACTAAAAATGACCAAATATAACTCTGATACCAAATTTTAAATGAGGAAAAATACCTAACATGGTATACCAGCTCATGCAACTATCCATAATAATTAAAAACATGGATGTAATTGATTCATACATGCACAACAACAATTAAACACATGAAACATCATTTAATCACATAAACACAAATTCATATGTATCATTTACCCAAAACATGCAACAATAAATGAGCTAAAAATCAAAGTGAAATGCACAACAATTAAACTCAACATTATACATAAGTAAACATAATGAGTATCAGAACTTATCTTATTAATAAACATGAAACGTGTTGCAAGGGATGGATGTTCCACCCAACCATAGACTTGATGCTCCATTTCTCAACAGCAAGTCACCCCCAAGCTAGGGCTATAAATCCACAAGAGACGATGGTTCCTAAGGTTGGTGATTGTCTCCTCTCAATAAGCTAATTCCTACAGCCACTCCAATCCACCAGCTCTCTTTCCCCTCAACCTGCATAACCCAAGGAATGGGATATCCTTCTCTACAATGCAGTCCCTTCGACCATCCCACTTCCCTCCAAGGATCCAGTATAGGTTGGATAGGAAATCTCTTTGTTGGGGACTCCAGGAATCTATAACTGCAACATGAATTCTCACAACAATAATTTACTTGCTCCCTTGACAATTTCTTGAACAAAATATTACTCACAAGCCTACAACCTATATCTCCATGAAATTTCATCTCCAACAAGTTGGTATACATTTACACTATGGTTTCCTTCAAGATTCAACACTTAGAACTCTCTTGTTCTCCAAAAATATACATGTAAAACTTGTTCTCCTTTCCCATACAAATTTCCTTTTCTCCCATGCATGTTAACTCTCCCAATTCCCAAGGTTGATTATACTCAAGCCCACGCTCTCAATAGCTTTGTGAGGTGACTTCACACACCAACCCTCTTACATGTATTCAATGATTGGGCTTTGGAACACTCAACAAAACAATGAAGGTTCATAGTAAAAATAATTTAGAAATATGGTTTGGGTTTAATAGATATGGATAATCCCATCCTCCCCCACCCCTTGGACCACCTCTCTCTTGTGGAAACTAAGCTCCCAAGTCTCCATCTTTGTTAGCGATACATTTTATTTATTATTTTCAATAAACATACTTTACATATTACATTGTTGGGCCCACATGCATACATTGTATCTACATTATACATCACTAATGTGGGGATAAAAAATGGGGATGTTACAAAAATCCTCCAATACATGAGTGCCCCTCTCAAAATGGTTAAAATACATCAACAAAGGGCCACACATGTGGACTAAAAGGCCTACAGGAAGTGTTCCCTCTCACAAAACGTGTCAATGTCCCAAAATTGAGTGACGAACAAGTCAACCATGGTCCAAGGACTAGAGCCCCCTGTAACCAACTCCCAAGAGCAAGGAAGTGGACAAAGAATGAGATAACAACCTTCAAGTGTGTGACATCACCCCCACATGTGTGGGACATCCAAGGTAGAATCTAATGTAAATGACACGTGTGACCTCCTCAATAAGGGAACTCCTCAAGTAAATCATTGTGGTCAATGCCACATCACCATTTAGTCAACATAACCACCTATAACCACCTCCTAAGAGACCCTCGAATGAATCAATGAGATCCCATGTTTGGTCCAATGAGGGTAAACAATGCATGTGTGTGAGTACAACATTCAACTAAGCAAGGAGACCAAATCTAAGTGGTCCATGTGGCAAGTGTGATGGTGTGGCATCCATGTCATGGCCTAATGCTCTATCATGGATCCCAAAGTAGTGACATTTATAGCAATGTAATATATGGATCCTGGTGTCTATATATATAATCAAATATGAGTACAAGGATCCCAAGGCAACATCACAGATCCCATTGCGGTGTCACAGATCTCGAGGCATGGTACACAAATCCCAATGCAAGGTATCCACTTGGAGTGATGGGTCTAGCTTCTTAGCAAACCATTAGGTGATGCACACCTAGTTATCTCTCTTAACACAACATAATAATAAGGGTTGGTTTTAATATTTGTCTAATTTTTACCAAGGGGGAACAACACTAACCCTTATACATGTGACAAGTCTTAAGACAGCAAGTATTTCCCAATTATCTAGGTGAAAGATAGGTGATGTGATGAATAATAATGAAAAGAGGAAGGATAAGACTTCATGTGATGACCCTCAAAGTCATTTATATGGATAGGTCTTGTTATTTTATTCATCTAGATTTCATGAGCTAGGATTTTTTATACAATATCCTTAAAGAGGGAGCTTTAACATTGAGTTACCTATCCTCAGCACTATTTCTTACTACCCCTTTTTGTATTTTTATTTATGTGTTTGTTTTATTGAACAAGTCCATTTTCTTTAGATATTCATATACAAGCTAGCGACTAGGTGAATTGGCCTCATAGCAAGGTGGCATTGCTCAAGCTTTACATTTTTGGCTTTTGAATTTGTTTCTCTTCACCTCTAGCCTTTTTTGGCTTTATTAACATATGTTTTCTTCATTAGACCATGTTGTTAACATTTGATAAGTCATACATGATCAAGATAGATTTTAGTGCATGGAATGAAGTAAATTAAGGAAAGTGGAAAGTGTCTAGCATGGTTAGAATGTGGAAAACACTATCTTGGCTAGCTAGCCAATAATACAAATGGACCCGAGAAATGACAACACTTCTAAAGGAAAAATATGGTCCCCTAAGGTACAACAAGGAAAATAATAAAAGTATGTATGTTATGAAGTGATATCGGATTTCATTTTAGTGTTTACCACTTTGATGACTAACTAAGAAGTTATAAAATCACATCCAAATCAACCACTAATACATGGAATGTCAAGATAGATCATAGTGAAACCAGAATGTACCAGTTATAATGCATTTGTCATATGAGGAGTGAGGGAGGAGGATGAGATATACCACAGCTGAGCTAGAACAATCATGCATCTAATGAAGATAATGAGAAGAGTTTTCTAAGTCTGGAGAATATGACCAAGATAGCTCATGCAAACAACAACATGACACCCCTGTGAGGGTACCTTTGAAGTTGTCATCCCTTGGGGGGTAACATATTATATTGGGCCATGCTTAGATGTCTATGTATCAGCAAGGGGCCTATGTGATATCTCCAGACCCCTTATGGTTGATCATGTCCTGTCCTTTTAGTCCCCATTTCAAGATATGTATTTCTCTTATGGATATGGCTGACTTCCCCTTGGTAGCAATAACTCACTATCATGTCGGTCATTTATGATCTGGGTAGGCATGCGAGCATCTTGGGATGGATTTACTAGGACACATGATCTAGGGGAGCTTCTAGTCTCTCTCACTTATTTGTATGTATTGTAAAAGTATTTTTCATGTTGTAAAGGTTGTCATACATATTTAAATCTCACTTATATTATGCCTAAGCATGGACCCCATCTTATGTATTTGTCACACTTTGACCATCTACTCTTGGAGATCATTCTGCAAATACTCACTCAATTTCACATTTCTCGAGGTAGTGTCATAGATATTGAGGTGGAACACTTATCCCGAGGCACTGGTCACATCACCCAAGGCACTTTGGGGCTATTTATGCATCTATGGACATCCTCTTGACATGCCACATTGAGGATTCTATGGCTCTCTCATTTTTTCACCTTTTGAACTATTCTACACTTGATTTGAGGGTTGACCCCACTCATTTGGATGTCACACTATATTTTGGGGGATATTATGACCTGAAATGACATAGGGAGACAATTTCCATGCTTTGTGGAGGCCTCTTTGCTTGAGTTTTGGACATAGTCATACCTTGGAGGCATCCTTTGAGGGTTTATGAACTTGATTTGAGGAGTTGTCCACCTTTTGAGGGTCTTCTCACTCTTTCCATGAGGTCGTTCCACATTTGCAGGATAGATGTTGGCCTATTCCTTGCTTGAGATGATTATACACCATGTTTTGAGGATTAAACCACACATCTTGAAGGGAATGTTGAGCACCTACACCAGATCGGCCCCTCATTTTGTGAGAGTCCCTTCCGATGAGGGTTTTATTTACATGTGGCATGTTTTACTTGTAGTTGGCCTTAGTCTCCTTCGTTATGTGGATGACAAGTCACTTTTGTAATTCTCCTAGGCTAGATTTTAGGAGATAGAAAATAATAAAGAATGAGAAGGATGTAGAGGCCTCATATATAAATAATGTCTCTCCTCTCATTCCAATTTGTTGTTTTTGTTGGTTATATTTTGAGAATACAATTTGTTGAAGATCTACCTATTGGAGGTTTTGGTATTAATTCTTGGAGCTCCCTCTTTATTTGTTATTTTCTTCTTGCACCAAAGATTTGTTATAATAATTCAAGACTTATATTAGCTAGAAAGATCAATCCATTTGAAGGGTTATTCAACCACTTGGGAGGAAGACGTCT
This sequence comes from Picea engelmannii, assembly GCA_009831015.1. Lineage (NCBI taxonomy): Eukaryota > Viridiplantae > Streptophyta > Pinopsida > Pinales > Pinaceae > Picea > Picea engelmannii. Next base: position 114,143 of record ML780894.1, on the reverse strand, counting down.
AGTGTTTCTATCTCTTCGATCTTACTTTGTTGGTTTGGTAAGTTCTCAATCTCTTGTTTTGTTTTTCCTTTGGTTCCTTGACAATGGTTTCAAGTATTTTATTCAAGCCATAGTTGATCTTGTTGGTGAAGGTTTTTCCCTTGAGGAATCCCTTCTTGTAGGGCCTTGGTCCTCATACCTTATCTTGATTAGGTGAGATATTACTCTTCCCTTAGGGTTCTAATATTTTACCCTAATCCTTAAAATAGAAGTGACTAAATCTTAGAGAGACATACTTCTTGACCCCATAAGCCCTAATTGCAGGAAGACATTTGTATTCTCCCAACAACCAACCAAAAAACCCTAAAATTCAAACTTATTTTATTTTTTGTTTGTTTAGAAGGAAATATAACAATGAAAAATCGAATAAAATTTTTTATTTAGATTTCTTTCATAGTCTAGTGCAAAGTTAACGATGTATTTTATTTCCTACACAATTTTATTCAAGGGTTTGTGCTTAGTTGTTTTATCTCTAACCCTAAGAAGGAAAAATGACCCTACAAAATGGAGCTTCGAGGTATTATCTAACATTTTGTGGGCTGATTTAAGGCATTTATCAAATCTGGAAATTAAATTGCAATAATAAAAATCAGATTTGGTGAAACCCTAATGCTAGGGTTTGGTGCTTAAAGGTGTATGCTTACTCATACCTAGCCTCTATTTCATTTAGATATTATTTCTGCAAGTTTATCTTATAGATCTTGTGGTGGAATTGATCTTTAAAGTGCTTTTATTGCTAATCGTTTACTTAGATTTTTTATTAGTGAATTCTAGTGCTAATATTGGAAACCATACGGGGGATACACCATCCTTTTATTGAGTTCTTGCTAAGTTAGTGGTTATATCCTTAGAAATTGTTTCTAACACTTTTTGGGCTCTTGCTTCATAATATATCTCTTTCCCAAGTGGGAACATCCAATAAATCTTGCTTTCTATTGCATAATATATCTCTTAGATGGTATTTCTATGCCCTAAATCTGAAATTTATGTGTTATCTTACCATACAACAAATTTAGAAGTTGAAGGACAACCCTAAGCTTGTCCATTCTTAGCATTTAATCAATTGTTAATCATAGCACACATTGCACCATTGATTTATGCTAATCGGTTTGACTCTTTATGCCCTAAAGTAGCTTGAAGGTGGCTCTTACCTCTCTTGAAGTTTTATTTGTTGAGTGACAAATATAAAGGCAAATCTGAAGTTGTTTACATTTTTCATCTATTATACCATACTTACAAACACATCCACTAGATCCTAACCCTCTTTCTCAAGTGGATATATTGGTGATTTATGCTATTGTTCCTAAATTGTTATATTTCAAGCATTTAATCACTTGTTGGAATCCTTGTGCATTGTATTGTTACATATATTTTTTATTCATTAAAGTAAATAATAAGCTTGCGTGGTCATAATTCACATAAAGAGGTTTTATTTTTACAAATAGGGATACCCCCCTTGGCTTCTCGGAGCTAGCCTAAAGTGAAGGGGAAAGTGTACTGAGGTGACAATGGTGCACTTCCCATCTTGTTGCCCCAAGTTAGCACCTATGTTGGGACTTTTCACAAGCGTGCTAGTTCAAGTGGTAACAAAGTGAACAATCAATATCCTCCATAACAATTTAATAGTTTTACATGGTTCATATATAAAGTGAACAATTAGCCTTGAGGTTTAGCTCAAGTGGTCATGAGCCAGACGGGATCTCTCCCCCAAAGTTGGGGAGGTCACAAGTTCAACTTTATTGATCCCCTCAGAGTTAGGATTCATAATCAAGGTCGATGATTTCCATATTTACCATCCCTGAATCACGAGGAGGTACTTGGAGGGTTTTTCGTGAGGTTTTTTCATTGGGAAAAATACCTGAAGTGAACAATCAATATCTTCAATTTAATAGACAAAGGATTTTGAGGAAATAAGAAGTCAATGTAGAAATTCACTAATGCATATTAACTCAAAGTTTGTCTTTCACACCCCAGTCTCTCATGCCAATGATATATATTCCTCCAAGCATTATGGTTATCTTATAATATGGTTACCTTTGATCCACATATTGTGATTACATTTCCAAATGGTTACTTATATTCCACTCGTTATTTTCTTTGCTACAATTAATTATTTTAATAGTATGTGTCTTTACACCTTCGGGGACACCTCTTATGGTGCAAAGAAACATCGTTAAAAAATGAAATATATTAAAATGTACTTTATATTATAAATTAAATTGTAATATGTATTATGTAGATTGGAACATGTAATATATTAAAAATTCAAGTATAATCAATGAATCTTAGAGGGTGATATTAAGAGGAGGACTGAAAATGTTTGTTCACGTAAATTAAAAGAATGCCCTATAGTACAAGACCTTGTTCATGTTATCCCCATTTCCTAGGGATAACTAAGGAGATGATTTCTCGAGGCCCTCAGGTTGTAGACCTGGAGTACCGATAGATAGACTGACTGCCATTTCCCACTCACACAGACGAAGCCCGCCTCACCACCATGCTTCTCCATTCATCATGATGGCATTCACCACATCAAATTACTTCTGAAAGACAATGGATCTTGCTTCATGAGGTAACAATTCAAGTGTCATGGTAAGTGTCACCTTAGTATTTGAAGCAATTTAATATGTTGCATTAAACCTTCTCTTGATTATACAACGTTTGCTTGGAAATTATGTTTTTCTCCCTATTTCACCTTGGTGAGTGTTATGGTTTCCTAGTAAGTGGACACCCTCAAGGAAAGGGTTTCTACTAGGGGGCCTCCATGAAGGGTTATCGTACCATTCTCACTCATACTTTCCACTTTCCATCGCTTCTTACCCTCAGTTTCCCCACCTTTTAGGTTTTCAGGCTTATTGACCCAAGAAGGGCATGTACCTCATGTCATGGGAAGAAGGGGCCACTAGGCTCGGAGGTGCTCTAGCAAAAACATCATGCAATAAAAATCTCACCCGGGGATCCCAAGAGAAATGAAACGCTTCTCACAAAAATGGAGGGACCCATAAATAAAAAATTAATTAATCAATCATTACTTTCCAAGGTAGAGCATATGTGGGCTATGCATTTCCCTTTTAGTGCCCCTTATTGTCTTCAACTTGGAAACGCATGTGAACCAAGGTAGAGCGTTTATGGGATATGTATTTCCTTTTTATTGCCCCTTATTTTCTTCAACTTGGGGACACATAAAAATAAATGAATAATAAAGGGCTTGGAAAAATATGTTTTTAAAAACAAAAAGAGGAAAAGGATGTGACTAGCCCTCGATAAAGGCACCCATAAATGAGACAATACGAGCCCTTGTATGTTATGAAACCCCATGTCTAGAAGTATGACCCCATCCACATCACATTCACTACATGACCTATAAAGTATTATCCTTGGGAACATCCCCTACTTGAGGAATTGGTTCACCCAATAGGGCATCATGACACCCCTCCCATATCTAAATTTGGCAAATTGCATAGGGTCTTTGAGCACTTGTTTAATTTGAAAA
>ML780894.1:80584-110071 GCA_009831015.1 Picea engelmannii | reverse complement strand
TTAATTTTGTTAAATCCCTTGGATGAGTATAAAGGCATACACCCTCCACTAAGATCTATCACTATTGTCTTGTATAAGCTACTTTGCAAAGGTTTCTAGGAGGAGTAAAAAGACTTACACCCTCCTAGATTTACCTTGCTAGTTTTGTTTTCTCTAGGGAGTAAAAGGATTATACCCCTAGAGAAGTTACAAAACTATTACTTACAACAAGATACCCCATAACCCAATTCATAAGGCACTAATATAATTTTCATTGGACATATAAAATCATTGCATTGGTCTACGTGAATTGTTGAGATATTGCAATTGTCTAAGTTGGAATTGATTCTATATGTTATAAGCATTATTGTGCCCTAAGGGTGTCTTATTTATCCAAGTAGTTCTATTTTTTGTTACAAATTAATGTTTCATCCATTAGGGCTGCTGAAAAAGCACTCTTTCATCATTTATTGCTCTCTAATCTATCACGGAAATTCACTAGTAAACCTTGGTAATTGTTCTACTAGTTATTGGCTAATTTTTGGGTGGTTTACTTGTTGATTTCTATGGCTAGATCTTGTTGTTGTAGCAATTTTTTGGTACAAACACTTGGATGTCATAATATCTTGTTGATAACACATAATAAACACCCCTTAAAGCCACCAAAGTCTTGCTTTAAACATTGGAGGTTTGACTAGTCATTGCTAGCTTTATTTTTTATATCTTGTACTAGATTTTGGATGGTTAAATTTGCACCTATTGACATCTTTTATTACTAACCTATATATTTTCATACTACTAAAATTTGGGACAGAAATGGTTCTTGCTTGATCCCATTTGATTTAAGGCTTGTATTTTTATCATTTGTCTTGTTCTAGGCAGGTTTAACACTATTTTGTAGGTACACAATACTTGGTGACCATTCTTCATCTACAAGACTCATTCTCAAGACTTACTCCTTCTCCAATATTACTTATAGGGGTATATATCTATCATTCTCACACTTTCCATCTCAATCCCCCTAGGGTCACTAGGATTCCCCCCTTGTGGTGATTTCATCATCACTAAAATGAGTGGAGTGTCTATCTGAGGTGACAGTGGGTACGTACTCCCATAGTTGTCACACTTCCATGGATTGGGTTGGGATTTTCCCAAGCTACATATTGTGTCATAACATTTTGGCGTCATTTTTAGGGAGGATTTTGAATCCTCTTTCGATCCCTAACGACACTTTGGCAAGCTTTGGTCCCAAATCCTTTACCCATAGCTTTCCCGAAGACTCCATTTGAGGGAAGTTCCTTTTCCCCCCTTTTGATGAACTTTCTAAAGATCATATGGCGACTCCACAACCTAAGAACCTACCTTTCCGTAGTATCCTTTCTATCTTTTGATGGGTGTTGAGCTCATCTGGTGACTCCATTGAGGTGTCATTTCAGGCAATGGAATTATGGCACCATGGGATGAACCCTTGCCCAAAGCTTGTCATATCTCGAAGGCACTTTTACAGACGAAAGACGAAAAAGTTGTTGATGAGGCCACTAAGCATCTAATGAGTCTTTTAAAAGGGTTATCTCAAGAATCTACATAAGAACAAGCCCCTACAGATGAAGAGATGCTTGAAAATTAGATCTATGAAGGAAGTTACCAAGAAGATCCCAATGAAGTTTCTCATGTTGAAGATTTGGACGAGACATGTTTATCCATATTCCCACTTAATGGACATGAATTTTTCCTGCCTCGCACTCCTCTTGGAGTGATTAGTATCAAGGAAAAAGATTGTCAAGAGGTTTACCAACCTCTTGAATAGGAGCAGGAATTACCCCATGAAGGATTGATTGAAAAAGTGGGTCCTCAGGAAGAAGAACATTAGTTACCTCGTGAATGTGTCGAGTGCTTTGGTAACTTAATCCATGAAGAGGATCCTCATGAAAATGAAGTGCTTGTTTCTTCCCTCCCATTTGATGAATACATCCAAGATTTTTTTCCTCCTACACATCAAGAAGAGAACATGGTAAGTTATAATCCTTTTGAAAATTTTGATGATACTTCATTCCATGATTTTGGAAATGAAGAAGTGCTAGAGGATCCCTTGGATGCAATAGACCCTTTGTGTAATAATGTGATTGAGAACATTGATTATTTCATACATGTTGGAATACATGCATGGGATGTTGATCGTTTTGTTTTTGATGGTGATCCCATCTACGACATCGATGGTAACTTTCAGGTAAAGAATATAGAAATCATTTCTTCAGAAGATTACTTTTCACAAGTGGGTGATCTGTATATTTGGCAGCATGATGATGATATGATTAGAGACATTTTCATCTACCATAGGATGACATGTTTCCACATACTCATGATTATTTCCAGTCATACCTTGGGATTTTTGATGCATATTCCTTTGAGTGCTTAGATTTGTCGAATGGAGAATATTTTCAACCTGACTCGTGCTCAAACATTGATGGATGTAAGGTCGTGGCCATCCCAGAGCAATCAAAGACTCGCGTTACAGAGTAGTAGTGTTTTCATTTTGGGGATTTTGACAAGGATTCGCAGATAAAGAAGCAATGTATTTTGAGCATGAGAAAAGAGTTTTTATTTAGACCTAAGGTCATACCTTACCTCATTTTCTCTTCTCTAGGATATCATAAGGTTTTCTTGATATCTCTCATCTCCTCTCAGCCTCTAGAAAGAAATGATCATACTAATGAGGATGAATACAAATTGTTTTATATACATGGTAGCCCTCTTCGGAGATGGATTGATAAGGCTTGTGGCTATTCTTTCCAGCAGGATTTCCTCCCTCCCATGCATCTCCATGAGCTTCATTGCATGATTGATTATATGTTTATTTATGCTCATGATTATTATGTACTTCACGTATATTTGTTGTATCACATAATTACGCACATGGGGAGATACCTTGATGAGATGATCAGTTGGTTGCACTAGTTGTATGATTGCACTTGAAATCCACATGACCTATTTCCCCAAGGCCATGAGCCCCAGGTAAGTAGGTAGTTCATTCGTTTTCCCTTGCATTTGCATTTGCTTGCTCATGATAATTTAGTTGCACTTACTTATATTTTCATGTCATATATCATTTTCATTTTTCTTTACTTTCTATATTACATACTTGTTATGAACATTTGCTTTCATCATATTACATGTTAGTTTAAGAAATTTATGAAAAAAAATAAAATTTTCATTTATAGACTAATTGAAATTTTGATATTTTTAATCTTTGATCATATGAACAAAGGGTAGGTGAGCCACCCTAGATATCCAAAGTTTTTTTTGTTTCAGTGTGTGTAGGCACAAGTATTACCAAGAGATGTTGAGGTTCTCATGCACTCTACAATGAGCACATATCCCCAAGTAGGAGCCAGATGTTATCCCCATTTCCTAGGGATAACTAAGGAGATGATCTATCGGAGCCCTCGGCTTTCAAACATGGAGTATTGAGAGATGGATTGACTGCCAATGTCCACTCACAAAGACGAAGCCTGCCTCACCACCATGCTTCTCCATTCATCATGATGGAATTCACCACATCAACTTGCTTCCGTAAGACAATGGATCTTACTCCATGAGGTAACAATTCAAGTGTCATGGTAAGTGTCACCTTAGTACTTGAAGCATTTGAATATGTTGCATTAAAGCTTCTCTTGATTATAGAACGTCTGCTTGGAAATTATGTTTTTTCCCCTATTTCACCTTGGTGAGTTTCATGGTTTCCTAGTAAGTGGCCACCCTCAAATAAAGGGTTGCTACTAGGGGGTCTCCCTGAAGGGTTATCATACCATTATCGCTAATACTTACCACTTTACATTGCTTATTCCCCTCATTTTCCCCACATTTTAGGTTTTCGGGCTTATTGACCCAAGAAGGGCATGTACCTCATTTCATGGGAAGAAGGGGCCACTAGGCTCGGAGGTGATCTAGAAAAAACATCATGCAATAAAAATCTCACCCATGGATCCTAAGAGTAATGAAATGCTTCTCACAAAAATGGAGGGACCCGTAAATAAATAAATAATCATTACTTTCTAGGGTAGAGCGTATGTGGGCTATGTGTTTCTCTTTTAGTTCCCCTTATTGTCTTAAACTTGGAAAGGCATGCAAACCAAGGTAGAGCATCTATGGTTTATGCATTTACTTTTTAGTGCCCCTTATTGTCTTCAACTTGGGCACAGATGCAAATTAATAAATAATAAAGGGTTTGGAAAAATGTGATTTTAAAAACAAAAAGAGGAAAAGAATTTGGCTATCCCTCAACAAAGGCACCCATAGATGAGATAATACAATCCCTTGTGTAATACCCCGAGGTCGATCCCCTACTAAATTGTAAACATGTTTTGTAGGCTGGTGATCCAAGTGATTATAAGCTAGGAGGCTTATGTGAATATTAGGTCGGAGAGCCTAGATGCTAAGGCCAGTGAGCCTATTTTTGTATATGTAAATACTCATATCATTAATATAAAACATTGTTGCGTGTAGACCGACCACGAAGAAAGAGTTATGGGGGACTAGGCTCCACTAGGTAGGGAAAGGGAAGGGGCTAAGAGACTAGGGAAAAAAGCTAAGCTAGAGAGCTTATCTCTAAGAGCATAATATTATATTACTATCTCCTAAAGACTAAGGTTTGGGAAATAACTGAAGTTATGCTAAGTTCATGTGGGAATGGAACAAATGATAAGTAGAGCTCATGCAACTTCATGAAGAGAGGTGTTTGATTTGGGACAAGCATTTTTATGTGGGGAAATCAATTCGTTGGGGGGTGGGCTCTAGCATTCTGGCAAGGCTTTCCACGCACTCACAGATTGAGGGAATCAGTCATTCTCTCCATCGTTGAACCTCCTCCATGGTCGACCTTTGTAACTAGTACGCACATGTACTTTCTTGAGCCCATACCCGAGTTATGTTGTTGTCATCATCTGTACCATACCCGAGTTCGGTTGCTTCCATCGCCCTTACCCGTTTGGCTTAGGAGTTGGACAGAAGAAGCAGGTTATCAGGTCTGTGGGTTTGAAGAGGTGGGTTGTCAGGCCCGTGGATTGAAGAAGTAGGTTGTCAGGCCTGTGAGCAACTCTCTCCAAGTGAGAGATATTGTTGGGGAAGTGAATTCTTCTGGAGGGAGCCCAGCAGCAGCTATAAATCTCTGAGAATTCTTGTTCATCTTATTGGTGAATCCCTAGAAGGGAAGTGGAGCAGTCGATGGACTCTTGAAAAGTGAAGGTGTATACTTCCCGAGGTGGGACAGGCATGTGGGGAATGAGAGGCTATGAGTTGTGTGTGTAAGTTGGCTCCTAGGAGGGAATCCTTCCTGATGTATTGTGTGACTTACCCTAGTCTCAGCCTAGCTTAGGAATCCCTTTGCCCGGGTGGAGTTTAGTCCCAGCTCGGGGGTGACCCACTGTTGAGAGTGATGAGAAGCATGGTCTAAGGCTGGGAGGTTCGTGGAAGGCCTACAGGTAGTTGGTAGAAATCAACTGAAAGATAAGTATCAAGTGTGTTAATGTCACATGTTGTGTTTAAGTCCATGTCTAATATTTATAAGAATTGCATGTGTTTGTTGCATGTATGTTTTAATGTTAATTCCGCATCAATATGAGTTGTAGAAGAATGTTTATGTCTGATTAAATTTGCATTATATATATAATGTAAATTTAATCAGACATAAACATTCTGCTACAACTCATATTGATGCGGAATTAATAGTAAAACATACATGGAAACATATCCTCTAGTATGGAAACTTGGCACTCCGGAAGGATTGAGAGTGTGGAAAGTTTGGAACTCCCAAAGCTAGGAGTCCCGTAATGGATCTCAATCGTTGGATGTTGGGAAGCCATGGACCGTCGATCCACCGTTCTTCGCGAGTTTTCCAATTCAACGCTTCGGGGGATTGGAATTTTGAAGCTGAGAGAACCTATGAAGTTCTAGAGCCCCGAAGTCCCAAAGCTTCGGATAAGAGCCTATAATCCTAGCACTTGGTCACAGCCCGTGGTCACATGAGATTGGGGGCCAAAGAAAAAGGGCTAGTGCCCAGAGATTGTTTTCAAAACAAAAGAGTCTTAGAGAAGGATTTTGTGGGGTCCTGAATTGTACGGACCTACACCTAAAGATGTAAAGAAGGCATGTGTACCTTACGAGAGGATCCAGCATGAGTCGGAGTACAAAATTTAGCTCCAGAGAAATATCACCTGTGTAAAGATCAGCTTCAAAAGAAACACAATTTTCGGTTATCCATTAAGGTTAAGGTAGCTCACGCAGTCATGGTGGAATAGTTTATATGAGCCATCGATATAAGGAAACATTATATCGTGATCATCAAAGAATGAATTCATTAGAAAGCCACAACAGTCATCAGATCTGGGAGTTGCAGAGGGGGGCCGTCGGATCAACATCCGATTAAGTCTTGATTGTCGGATCAACACAAGTAAGATCTATGGTGGAGAGAAGTTGTAGAGATCGACAGCAGAACTAACATCTATGAAAGTTTAACCTTCGCAATCCTCTTAGACCGTCGATCTGCAGATTCAGCAAGATCAACGGTTGGTATCGATTCCACTACCGGTGAGAAGTTTCTATTGCGAAACTCGGGAAAGGAGATAAATGTCGTGCTAGTTGGGACTCTGCAATTGTCCCTGATCATAGATATCCACGTCGGTTCAAGCACGATTGTCGATCCTCTATAGGAGGTTAGCGACTGAAGAATTGAGCGAGGTCATAGTCTCGATCACCTGGGTCAGAGTTATAGGTCTTTTGGGCATAAGAGGAGAACTAGGTTCAACGCCTCTGTATTAAAATTGTGGTTATGTGGATATTCGATCATGTTAGTGATCAAATCTAAGAGATAAGATGATCCTTGGCACCCAATTTTGGGATTTACAATGCAGTTACAGCAGAAGACTGCATAAAAGGGTTTTAGGACGAGAGTTCCTGCGCCAATAACTTTCTGCTCATGACTCGGATTTGAGCATGAAAGCAGGCATAAGAAGGGTCTTGAACAATAGAATATAATTGTTCGCCTATAAATTGGCTCTGAATAGTCGAATTCTCAATAAATCAAAGGAAAGAATTATGATAGGTTATTGAACCAAAATGGTTCATGTTTTTATTAAATTTTTGAATCAATTAGCCTGACAAGGTTCCGTTGGTTGCACATTTTGCAGAATTAACAGCAAATTGATTAGATCAGATCAGCACAGGGTGCAGTGAGATGGATGATACACATGGGGATTACAGCCAGGAAGATGATATCCAAGGAATGGATGTCCATTTGGGTATGGAAGAAACAAGCCCCAATGGACATGGAGAAGGAAAGGATGATAACATGAATATGGTAGAGACCATTAGAAATTTGCAGAAAGATGTCCAGAGTCACAACATTGATAATGAAAGGCTTATGAAAGCCAAAGAGCAGCAGGTAGACTTTAATATGAATTTAATGAAGAGCCTGTACAGAATTGAAAATAAATTGGATAAGGAGAGTGGCTCCAGCAAATCGGGAAGCCACAGGACCCCTAAGGAAAAAGGAAGATCAAGGAGTGGTAGAAGACATCACCATCACTCCAAAAGGAATTTCAATAGGAGAGCACATAGCAACTCAATTCCATCCCCTGTTAGGAAGCATAAGAGGTCTGGGGTGGATGAATTGAAAGGAGAAATGAACAAGATCAAACCTCCTACTTTTGATGGAGAGCACAAGAAAGATGAAGATGTTGAGACATGGTTGTTGGGCATGAGAAAATATTTCCAACTGCATAATCATTCTTCTCATGCAGAAGGAAGAATTGTTATTTATTAGTTGAAAGGAAAGGCATCCATGTGGTGGGATCAGCTTATGCAAGTGCAGCACATCAGAGAGAAGAATGTTGCTTGGAAGGAATTCAAGAAGCATTTTGAGAAGAAATACTTAACTAAGAGGTATTATGACAAAAATATGAAAGAGTTATTTGAACTCAAACTAGGCAGCATAACCATTGATGATTATGAAAGGATATTCTTAGAACTATTGAAGTATGTCTCCTTCATCAAGGATGAGACAATTAAGATCCAGAGATATTTGAGTGGGTTGCCATCTTTCATCAGTAATAAGATTCAATATGATGATCCTAAAACTTTGGAGGAAACCATAAGAAGAGCCAAGTGTTTATATGATCAGCATAAGGGAAAGCCTACTTTCCAAAGAGCTTGGGAAGACAAGAAGAAGTTTAAGAGGGAACAGATGAAGAAGCGGAACAAGCCACCATTTTTCATAAACGGTCCTCATGGACAGCCATATTTTAGAGAGAACAGAATGGCTAAGGTAGGTGGGAAAAAGCCAAAGAATCCATCTGTTCAATGTTGGGGTTGTAAAGGAGACCATAAGTATAGAGATTTTCCTCATAGAAGTGGCAAAGTGAGAGTTTTCCACAATGTACAGCAAGCAGAAACAGTGGAGGACATGGGAAAAAGTGTACCAAGGATCTATGCAGCCCTAGACAACAAGCAAGCAGAGTTTCAATCACACATGATTGAAGTAGAAGGTATGATCAATAACCATGCCTTTATTATTTTAATAGATTCAGGATCTAGTCATAGCTATATAGATCCTAAGGTAGTGGAAAGATTGAAATTTCCAACAAGTATCCATGGGAAATCTTGGTTGGTGTAGCTAGCTACTGGATCCAAGAGGAAAGTTGTTGAGTTGGTTAAATCATGTCCAATGGACATGAATGGGCTAAATACCAAGGCAGATTTGAACATCCTTCCCTTGGGTTCATATGATTGTCTAATTGGTATGGATTGGTTGGACCAACACCATGATGTCTTAGACTGTCACAACAAGGCATTTACTTGTCTGAATGAGGAAGGGAACCTTATATCAGTCCAAGGAGTTCCCAGGGTAGTTATTGTCTGAGAGATCTCAACAATGCAGCTAAAGAAGTGTTACATGAAGGGCTGCCAAATATTTGCAGCACATATGGAGGAAGAGCCTAAGGATAAGGTTCCAAATCTTGAGGATCATGCAATCCTAAAAGAGTTTCAGGATGTGTTTAAGGAGATACCAGGACTACCCCCAAAGAGAGATATTGATTTCTCTATAAATTCGACACCTGGAGTAGCTCCAGTATCCAAGACTCCCTACCGGATGAGTACACCAGAGCTGAAGGGACTGAAAATGTAACTTGAATAACTTTTGAAGAAGTGGTATATACGCCCAAGTGTGTCACCTTGGGGTTCCCCAGATTTATTTGTGAAGAAGAAAGATGGGATATTGATATTTTGCATTGACTTCGGACAATTGAACAAAGTAACTATAAAGAACAAGTATCCTTTGCCAAAAATTGATGATATCTTTGATCAATGAAAGGATGCAAGGATATTTTCAAAGATTGATCTCAGGTGTGGATACCATCAAGTAAGGATTATAAATGAAGACATCAGAAAGACTGCCTTCGGGACAAGGTATCGTCATTACGAGTTCACAATGGTGCCATTTGGGTTATCAAATGCACCAGTTGTTTTCATGAGCTTAATGAATGGTGTTTTCTAGGAATACTTAGACAAGTTTTTCATTGTCTTTTTCGATGACATCCTTGTATATTCCAAGTCAGAAGAAGAGCATGTGCATCACTTGAGGATGGTGTTACAAGTGTTAAGAGAGCACTAGTTGTATCCCAAATTGAGCAAGTGCTCATTTTATCAGAACCAATATAGTTATCTGGGACATATCATATCCGAAGAAGGGATAGCAGTGGACCCTGAAAATATTGAAGCTATTAAAGGGTGGACAGCACCTAACAATGTGACAAAAGTCAAATCCTTCATGGGTCTATATGGCTACTATAGAATATTCATTGTAGGGTTTTCAAGGATTGCTCACCCGATCACTTCCTTGCAAAGGAAGGGGGTAAAGTTCCAATGGACAACATAATGTGAAAGGAGCTTCTAGCAATTGAAGCAGTTGTTAACCGGTGCTCCAATTTTGAGAATTGTAGATCCTAATGAGGATTTTATGGTTTGCATGGATGCATGCAAAGAAGGACCTGGTGGAGTCCAGAAAATTGAAAGAGCATGAAAAGCTCTATGCCACTCATGATTTGGAGTTGGCATCCATAGTACATGCCTTAAAGAACTGGAGGCACTACCTTATGGGAAAAAGGTTTGAGTTGAGGATAGACCATAATGGTCTAAAATATCTATTTGATCAACCAACTCTAAATTCCAGACAAAGTAGATGGTTAGAGTTTCTCTGTGAGTATGACTTCGATATCAAGCACATCAAAGGAAAAGAGAACAAAGTGGTTGATGCACTTAGCAAGAGAGTGCATGAACTACATGCTACATCCATTAGCATGTATCAAACTGATCTTAAAGACATAATTTATAAGGCTGGAAAAGCAGATTTGCAGTACATGGAGATGGTAACAAAATTATAGCAAGGTAAAATACAACAGAAGGTTGAAGATTATAAATTGGAAAATGACGAAATTATCTTGTACACGAACATAATTTATGTACCCAATTCTCATGAATTGAGGAGTATGATATTGAAAGAGATGCATAATGTACCTTATGTTGGACACCCGGGATATCAGAAAACAGTGGCAGCAGTCAAAAGTCAATATTATTGGCTAGGCATGAAGAAGGAAATTGTTGAGTACATTGCTAAATGTCTGGAGTGTCAAAAGGTCAAGGTTGAGCATAGTCACTCAGTTGGGTTGTTGCAGCCATTTCCCATTCCTGAGTGGAAGTGGGAAGTGGTGACAATGGATTTCATCACCAAATTTCCCAGAACAAGCAAGCATCATGATTCTATCATGGTGGTTGTGGACAAGCTTACTAAAGTTGTCCATTTCATTCCAATGAAGATTACTCCCAAGGAAACCAATGTTGTTGATAGTTGTATGAGGGAAGTAGCACGCTTGCATGGCATACCCAAGACAATTTTGTCTAATAGAGACCCAAAGTTCACCTCAAAGTTCTGGAAGGGATTATTCAAAGGGTTCGGATCAAATATGAACTTCAACACACCTTATCATCCTGAGTCTGATGGGAAAAAAGAAAGGGTGAACCAAGTGATAGAGGATATGTTAAGAATGTATGTGACAGACAAACCAACAAAGTGGGAGGATTATCTACACTTGGTATAATTTTCTTACAATAATGGGCACCAAGCATCGTTGAAGATGAGCCCATTTGAGGCACTTTATGGCAGAAAGTGCAACACGCCAATAAGCTGGGAAAACCTAGCTGATAGAGCAGTGGTTGGACCAGATTTGCTCAGGGAAATGGAAGAGAAAATGTTGAAGATAAAACAGAATTTAAAGGTTTCCCAAGACAGGCAGAAAATCTATGTTGACAATGGCAGAACTCATAGGGATTTTAAAGTGGGTGATCATGTATTCTTGAATGTGAAGGCCAACAGAAGTTCCCTGAAGTTGGGAAACTGTTCCAAGTTGGCAACTAGAGAGGAAATAGTTCCTAGAGAGGATTGTACTAGTAGCTTATATGATTGCATTTCCTGCATCTATGTATATTCGTAATGTATTCCATGTATCATTGCTTAAGACATATATACATGATGCTAATCATGTTATTGATTGGAATATGATTCAGGTGGAGCAAGAAGGGGCTTTTCAAGTGCATCTGGTATGCATTCTGGACTGGAAAATCAAGCAGCTCCGTAATTGATCCATAGAGATTGTAAATGTCCAATGGACCTGGTACGGTCCCGAGGACGCAACTTGGGAGCATGAAGATGCTATGCGGGCAGAATACCCGCATCTTTTTGAAGATTTTGGAAATCTTGTTGATATTATGTAAATAAGATGCAATGAGGACAGTGCATACATAAGGGGAGGAGATTGTAATACCCCAAGGATGAGCCCTTGATGAATTTTAAACATGTTTTGTAGGCTGGTGAGCCAAGTGATTATAAGCTAGGAGACTTATGTGAATATTAGACCGGAGATCCTAGATGTTAAGCATAGTGAGCCTATTTTTGTATATGTAAATACTCATATCATTAATATAAAACATCGTTGCGTGTAGACCGACCAGAAAGAAAGAGTTATGGAGGACTAAGCTCCACTAGGTAGGGAAAGGGAAGGGGCTAAGAGACCAGGAGAAAGGGATAATCTAGAGGGATTATCTCTAAGGGAATAATATTATATAATTATCTCCTAAAGACTAAGGTTTGGGAAACAACTGAAGTTATCCTAAGTTCTTGTGGGAAGGGAACGAATGATAAGTGGAGCTCATGCATCTTCCTGAAGAGAGGTGTTTGACTTGCTACATGTAGTTTTATGTGAGGAAATCAGTTCATTGGGGGGTGGGCTCTAGCATTATGGTGAGGCTTTCCACACACTCACAGATTGAGGATTGAGGATTTCAGTCATTCTCTCCATCGTTGAACCTCCTCCATGGTCGACCTTTGTAACCGGTATGCACGTGTACTTGCTTGAGCCCATACCTGAGTTTTGTTGCTTCCATCATATGTGCCATACCTGAGTTTTGTTTTTTCAATCATATCTGCCATATCCGAGTTATGTTGCTTCCATCATATGTGCCATACCCGAGTTCGGTTGATGTCATAGTCCTTACCCGTATGACTTAGGAGCTGGATAGAAGAAGCAAGTTGTCAGGCCTGTGGATTTGAAGAGGCGGGTTGTCAGGCCCATGGATTGAAGAAGCAAGTTGTCGGGTCTGTGAGCAACTCTCTCCAAGTGAGAGAGATTGTTGGGGAAGTGAATTCTCCTGGAGGGAGCCCAGCAGCAGCTACAGAGCTCTGAGAATTCTTGTTTGGCCTATTGTTGAAGCCTTGGAAAGGAAGTGGAGCAGTCGATGGACTGTTGAAAAGTGAAGGTGTATACTTCCCGAGGTGGGACAGGCATGTGGGGAATAAGAGGTTGTGAGTTGTGTGTGAAAGTTGTCTCCTGGGAGGGAATCCTTCCTGATGTATTGTGTGACTTCCCGTAGTCTCATCCTAGCTTAGGAATCCCTTTTCCCGAGTGGATTTTAGTCCCAACTTGGGGGTGATCCACTGCTGAGAGTGATGAGCCACGTGGACTAAGGATGGGAGGTTCATGGAAGGTTTGCATGTAGTTGGTGGACATCAATTAAAATATAAGTATCAATTATGTTAATGTCACACGTTGTGTATAATTACATGTCTGTTATTTATAATAATTGCATGTGTTTGTTGCATGTATGTTTTACTGTTAATTCCGCGTGAATCTGAGTTGTAGAAAAATATTTATGCCTGATAAAATTTGCATTGTATACACATATATATATATATATACCGTAGAAATGAAGAAGCTTTTTTTCAAGTGACATGCCCCAACAGTTGGTTGGGGGTATGTTACAATATGGTATTACAGTTGTCTAGCAGAGAAGAATTGTAGTAGCATGGCTCAGCCTGGGTGGTTGGGGATGTTACACAATGTATGTCATGAAACCCCGTGACTAGAATTTTTAACCCATCCACATCACACTCATTACATGACCTAGAAAGGATTCTCCTTCACAACATCCCCTACTTGTGGAATTGGTTCACCCAATAGGGCATCATGACACCCCTCCCATATCTAAATTTGGAAAATTGCATAGGGTCTTTGAGCACTTGTTTAATTTGAAAAGGTAGGCTTGATGCACATGTTTAGTTGGTTCTTGTATTAAATGTGATTTACTTAGCATGACACATATGATTTGAGACCCTTGGAGGGAGAATTTACTTGTCTTTTCAAGACATTGATCGGTGGAATCTTTTGGAGGAACAAGCCTTGTTTGGACCTTCATTGGGGCATTAAGTGCATAAAGTGGATGCCATACATAATTCATTGGGATAGCATGGATGACGTATGTTTCCTTTGGAGGCACTTGATTATCCTTTGGAGGTGACTCGCTAGCCTTCCTAGGCCTAACGCTTGCCTTTGGAGGCCATACACTTCACTTTTAGGGCATGACATCATCACTTGGAAGGCTAGGGTTTTGGTGGGGCTAGATTTTTTTTGGTGCAAGGTTTTAGAGGATGAGGTGGAATGTTTCTTGAAGGAAAACCCTAGCACATGGAAATTAGGCCTTGGGAGGCCCAACAACTTCCTCAACAATCTCAACGGCTTGCTCTTTGTTTCCCTACATCACCTTCTAGGTCATGACGTCACCCCTAAAAGGGGATTTTTATTTATGTAATTTTGAATTTTAAGTTGTAAAGGGGAAAATAGAGGAGGTCGGTCTCTCTAATTTGTGTTTTACCCTAGTTAATTGGACAAATTGGTTTTGCAAGACCTAGTATAAATAAAGGTCTTGCTCATTTCATTTTAGACACAACTCACTTGAGAATTACATAAGTTCTAAGAGTTAGGTCTGATATCCGGGAGATACCTAATTTTATTATTACCTTACATTGAGTGGTTAATAGATAAGGACTTGACCAACAGAAGATACCATACCTTATTGCTGCCTGGACAAAGATGAGACCACTATACAGACCAGATGATGGCTTTAAGAAGGCCCTTAAGGGTGAGACAATGCCTTGATTCTGGCCTTTACTAGTTTTGGATATCCCCTAAGATCCTGCCTCCAAGCAGGAGCTTATCCCATTACCATTCTTGAGTTAGAAAGCGGAAAATAAAACGAACAAGCATACGTGCAGTAAGCTACCAAAGGGAACCCTATCTATATGGCTAACTCCACTGCAGTTATTTGGAATCGATAAACATAAAACTTTCATGCGGTAATCAGTATCAATAAATAACTCACTATCAATCCAAGCCTTGTAGCGAGCTCCATAGGAGACCAGCTGACTCGTCCTACCCCGCCCGGCTTCACTAGTCCGCCAGGGTGCAAGTATAAGAAATCAATCCCAGCCTTCATTGTCCTTAAAATATTCCTTCTTACTTCTTGTGCACGTCTAACTGGTAATGGTGTATCTAGAATGGCTAACGCACATAGAACACCTCCTCCTTCCTGGGTATGGGGGATTGACAACTGGTGGGGACTAAAAACCTCCTAGGCACGTACAACTGTTCATGTATAATTGGGCATGGGGTATGTCAACAGGTGGGCACTAACTCCTTCCTGGTAACGTATAACTGGGCACGATCCCTTCCTTCTTGGCTTCCTGCTAACGTGGTATTGTAAACTGTTGGTAACTGAGAACCTCCTGGGCACGTGGGAAAGAGAAAAGGTCACGAACACATCTGGTAACGTGATATTGTAAACTGGTCACGTACAACTCCTTCCTTGTGTTGGCTGAAATTTTCATCCTACTTGGGAAAATCACATCTCTCTCTCTCTTGTGCTATTGGATGCTAGTATTTTTCTTTTGTTGAAGGAATCTAAGGTGTTGTCTCTTGGATGATTTTTTCTTTCTCTTGTGATGGAATATTCTTGGTAAAGAAGAGTTTATCTTGCTAATTCTTGGACTAGGTAAGGAATTTATGATTTATGTTGTTTCTTTCTTGGTTACAAAGTTAATTTTGTTAAATTCCTTGAAGGACTATAAAGTAATACACATTCCACTAAGATCTATCACCATTGTCTTGGATACGCTACTTTACAAAGCTTGCTAGGAGGAGTAAAAAGGCTTGCACCCTCCTACATTTACCTTGCTAGTTTTGTTTTCTCTAGGGAGTAAAAAGGATTACACCCCTAGAGAAGAAACACAACTAGCCCTTACAACAAGAGACCCCATAACCCAATTGATAAGGAACTAATCCAATTTTCATTGGAGATATAAAATCATTGCATTGGTATACGTGAATTGTTGAGATATTGCATTTATCCAAGTTGGAATTGATTCCATATGTTATAAGCATTCTTGTACCCTAAGGGCGTCTTCTTTAGCCAAGTAGTTCTATTTGTTGTTACAAATTAATGCTACATCCATTAGGCCATTAGGGCTTCTGCAAAATCATTCTTTCATCATTTATTTCTCTCTAATCTACCTCTAAAATTCGCTTGTAAACCTTGGTAATTGTTCTACTAATTGTCGGCTAATTTTTGGGTGGTTTACTTGTTGATTTATGTGGATATATCTTGTTGTTGTAGAAATTGTTTGGTACAGGCACTTGGTTTTCATAACTTGCTGATAACACATAATAAACAACCCTTAAAGCGACCAAATTCTTGCTTTAATCATTGGAGGTTTGACCAATCATTGCTAGCTTTCTTTTTGATATCTTGTACTAGATTTTGGATGGTTAAATTTGCACCTATTGACATATTTTATTGTTAACCTATATATTTCCATACTGCTGCAATTTGGGACAACAAGGTTTATTGCTTGATCCACTTTGGTTTAAGGCTTGTATATCTATCATTTGTCTTTTTCTAGGTAGGTTTAACATTATTTTTCAGGTACACAATACTTAGCGACCATTCTTCATCTACAAGACTCATTCTCAAGCCTTAATCCTTCTACAATCTTGATCTATAGGGGTGTCCATCTATCATTCTCACACTTTCCATCTCAATCCACCTAGGGTCACTGAGATTCTCCCCTTGTGGTGATTTCATCATCAATAAAGTGAGGGGAGTGTCTATCTGAGGTGACAGCGAGTAGGTATTCCCATAGTTGTCACACTTCCGTGGATTGTGTTGGGATTTGCCCGAGCTACAGATTGTGCAATAACAATTCCTAATCCCGAATGTATGCTCATGTCTAATTCATTCTTCTGGCCAATGCTCTCTCTTGATCATGATATCGACCTTTTATAAACAATCGGTATTAAAAGAAGATTCAATAAATTAGGTGTGATGATCAATCGTCATGATTAGAAGAGAGTAGAAAAATCTCTCTTGAGAGCAATCGAGAGAGTACACTTTTAGGTAGTATAATATCAATTTGAAGAAGAAGAAGAAAATAGAGGAGTAAGAACACACTCTTCTCAGTAGTTTGATCTATCCTCAAGATATGATCTCTTGATGAAATGGTGCACAAGAAAACTATAAAAAAATGTGATATATTAAAATATAATTTGTATTATATATTAGAATGTAATTTGTATTATATATTAGAATGTAATTTGTATTATATATTAGAATGTAATTTGTATTATGCATATTCGAACCTACAATATGTTAAAATGTAATTTGTGTTATGAAAATTTGAACATGTGATGTATTAAAATGTAATTTGTATTATGTGAATTCAAACATAATCATTGAATCTTAGAAGGTGATAGTTGGAGTGAAAATAAAAGTTTTTATTCACGTGAATTAAAAAAGGCAGGGATTTTGCCACTCTTGTGAAAATTATTACGTGATGTGGTTGACCTAAAAGATTCAATGCTTAAACATACTTAAAAAAACAACCTTAAACACGCATGAACAAACAAAACAATTATCTTAGTTTAATAAGGTGAGCTCTTTCCTTTTTTTAGCCAAATGGATCTCGATTCATATATCATCTACACAATTTAACAAGAGTTGAATGGCAGCGTAGTCCCTACCGGGTTGAATGGGGGAGAAATGCATATGGACGGGGAAAAAGTATCAGGGGCAGATGGAAATTGCAACGCAGATGTGGCAAGCAGCATGAAGGACAGGTGGCAACCATGCAAGAAATGACACGTGCCCTCTAGAGTCCGATTTATTTTGTGAAACTATATAATCCATCTTCTTATGTTCAAAATTTATGTTATTTCCAGTAGTCCTACTCTGCATGTTTTATGTGTTCAATGTTTTATCTGTTCAATGTATATTTTGAAATGGTTAGAGTTAACCAAAATTTCCATAGTGTTGTCTGTATATGATAGCAGCAGAAAAAGATATGCATGAGAAATGAGAAAAAGACAATTCAAATAAAATAAACACAATGTCTTGACATTCAGCATAGTTGAAGATAAAAATTTAGGAGCACATAAATATAAAAGGAGACAAAATAGTTTTATTTGGAATATATCAAAAATAAATACAATTTTTTGACATTCAACATAGTTGAAGATAAACATTTAGGAGCATATAAAAATAAAAGGAGATAAAAAATAGTGTTATTTGGAATATATCAAAAAATAAAAGTGTGTTACATATTCCTGGGAATTTAAATGTGTTTGTCATATACACTGGCATTGGGGCTTCTGCAGACCCAACAGAAAAAGATATGCATGAGAAAAAGACAATTCAAATAAAATAAACACAATGTCTTGACATTCAGCATAGTTGAAGATAAAACTTTAGGAGCATATAAATATAAAAGGAGACAAAAAATAGTTTTATTTGGAATATATCAAGAAATAATAGTTTGTTACATATTCCTGGAAATTTAAATGTGTTTGTCATATAGACTAGGATTAGGGCTCCCGCGGACCATAAGAGAAATGTGTACAAGAAATAGGACTATGGAAAGAAGAAGTGGGGGACGATAGAGTGTAATACCTGAAAAGAAGAAATAGGAAGGTATCAATCTTTTGCTAGAGATTTCTATTCAGAAAAAGTGGAATAATTGGATTGATAAACAAAGGAGGATGTCATCAGTATAGACTTACAGCGATGGTACATATAAGTACTTTTGTTATTTTCTTGCTGATGCCTTTTTCTGTTGCCTTTCGTTGGCGACCTGCTTCAAGTTTGTTTCGACGAATTCTTCAATGTAGCTTCTCAAGGGGGCGACGTTGATGTCATTCCAGATTTTTATTATGAAAAGTTCCCTTTCTAATTCGCTTAGATCAATAGAAATATTATGCAGAGCCTGATCAATGTCTCGATTCTGTACCGAATAGCCGAATAGCCACTTGTCCACGTGATCTTCACCATATTCAATAATCCTGTAAAAAATTTCTAAAGACAACGCCTTAAAATTATCAACCTGTTTATCGAAAGCTTGATTGGTTAACGTCAACGAGTTGATAATTAAGTTGGGGTACTGGAACGCGTTGGTCCTTCCGGCTAAGTCTATTTTGGTCACCTTTGTGAATAATGTTTCTTTCTTTGATATTTCTTGCTCACGTGATTGGACAATGAGTTTCAGGTTCTTCACCTTCTCTTTCCAACATGCTTCTAATTGAGTGATCCGGATTTTGGAGGGGATATCATGTTGTCTTCTTGTCGTGTATGGCATGTTGTTGACATGAAAGGAAAAATGGATGACCATGTCCGAATAGAAAGTTTCTTCATTTTTTAAATCCGTTTGCAGATTTTCGAGCAAGTTATGTGCCCTCCTTCCCAGGGAATCCATAGTTTGTGATGTTTCCCAAGCCTCAGCAATCAATTCCATTATTTTCTTGATATTTTTCTCCACATATTCTCTACATGATGAAAGGAAGTTGGAGGATCCTTTTAACTTTGTTGCAGGGGTGGCAGGCATGGCTATTGCCAAAGGACTGGCAAGCAATGGCATAGGAATCAAAGCTTCCTCTAATTCCTTGATTCGGTCCTTTAGTCTAGCATTCTCGGCCTCAATCAGTCCAATGGAATCATCAAGAACATATTTGGTTGCTCTGTGAAGTCC
Source organism: Picea engelmannii (assembly GCA_009831015.1). Lineage (NCBI taxonomy): Eukaryota > Viridiplantae > Streptophyta > Pinopsida > Pinales > Pinaceae > Picea > Picea engelmannii. The sequence goes on along the minus strand of ML780894.1, from coordinate 90,642 downwards.
AGATATTTGGGACGGACGCATGTTGGCAAGGTCAACTTCTGAACGATATTTTCCTTTCTTTTTTTTTACATCTCTCTTTTCAATAATTAATTATTTAGATTCGCTTTCAAAAACAGCACTTTGGAATATGAAGGATTCATCTTCATCAAAAATTTCGGTATCAACTATGTCCATTGGGTAGCTATGTTGAATCGCATCTCCTGGATGATCAAGGTTGCAGAATATGCTATCCAGATCAGTGTCAAGTTCCATGTTCTCACTCTCAATTTCGGGCTCTTTTGCCTCCCCTACAATTCTTTTTCTCTTCTTCTGCACGGGAAGCTTGTGAGAACTCCTCTGTTTGAAGAAATTTGGGTTGCTTTGTTACTGTGGTAGGCCGTTGGGGCGATGCTTTGTTACTGTGGTAGTTATGGTCCTCACGCTCGAAGATGTTCACTATATCTCCATAGAACTATTGTCGAGTTGGTGCCATTAGTTTATGAAAACGTCTGTTTGCTCCAGATGTTGCTTGAAATGAACAAATGGAGGGGATAATATAACCCCCAAGAAATGTTGGTTCAATGTGTGCGAATGGAAAATCTTTTCGATCTCTTCGCTCATTAATAACAATCTCTATGCATGTTGTATGATGAGTTTTTAGAAGTAAAGCTTAATTATTGCATACTTAGAAGTGCGAAGGTGGCGGTTACGGCGAAGAACATTTAAGGATTGGAGGTTTTGTGAACAAACCAAGACGACGACGTGCGAATGGCATTCCATGGTATTTGAAATTAACACTCGGAACAGATAACAAAATCCTCCACAAATATTGGTTTAATGCATATTAATGGCAGATCTTCTCGAGTCTTTTGCCCATAATTGACAATTTACACATTTCTTGCATGATGAGCTGTTAGCATTAAAGATTACTAATTTCATACTTAGAAACAAGACATTATTATTATTATTATTATTATATAAACATTTTTCTATTATAAACAGGTTTGAAGGTGATGGAGACGGAGAAGAGAAATCAAGGAATGGCCAAGTATGAAAAGCGGTCGAACGAGCTTCAAAATAGGTTTACATGAGATAATGAGGAGAGGTGAGTATCAAACGGTGAAATTGCATGAGTCGGAATTTTTTACTGCAAAACGCATAAAACGGAAGAGGGCATGATGGTGCAGTTCAACAGATGGTTTGTATATTTGCGGAATTGCAGGACCTAATGACTTAATTTAGTTTTTTTTTTTTAAATAAGACTCTTTTATTATAAACAAGTGCAAATAAGGAATGGCCAAATATGAAAAGCGGTCGCACAGTTTTCAAAATACAGGGAATTCTCAGTAGAGGTCAGGGAGAACGGTCAGATTGTATGTCTCGAAAATTTTAACTGCAAAATGCGTAGAAGGGAAGAGTGCAAGCAAGGAATGGAAAATCATGAAAAGCAGACGGACGGGTTTCAAAATAGGGATAAAGGGGATTTCTAGTAAAGGTGAAGGCCGACATTCAAATTGTATGTATCGGAATTTTTTACTGCAAAATGCATAAAAGGGAAGACTATATAGTGGGGCAGCCCAGTGGTCGGTTTGTATATTTACAGAATTGCGAGTGTTGTTTGCATGTCACGAAACTATGGAAGGGAAATCTTTAGTCCGCCTGTCCAGGAACTGGCAATGGAAAAAGTGACCAAGTATGGAATAGGGAAACGGCCGGTTGGACTTGGTTGGAAAGACGTTCGAAGGTGGCAGGCATAGGAAACAATGATTAGGAATTGGATGTTTCATGAACCCGCCAACCCGATGATCCACGAAAGAGATTCGGACAAATGGTGAAGTATGGAAAGCGGACAAACGGGCTTCAAAAATAGGGTGACAATAGTTTCACAGGAGACGTGAAGACCCGACGGTCAAACTGTAGCTCTTGAAACTTCTGAGTGAAAACTGTGTAACCGAGAAGAGGGTATGATGTGACAGTCTGGTTGTAAATTTGTATATCACGGAAGTGTGGGTGCTCTTTGGAGGTGACGGAACAATGGAAGTGCACCCTAGAGCCCACCTTCCTGGGAATCCGCAATCGGAAATGTGTCTAGGTATGGAATGCAGAAGCAGTCGGTCGGAGTCTGGGTGTTGTTTGCAGGCGGTGGAACAATGGAAACGAAATATTGAACCTACCTATCCAGAAACTCGCCTATTCGGAAAACTGCAAGCCTAAAAGCTTGTACAATATGAAACAGGAAAGCGGTTGATCGGGCTGGTGATATAAAAGTAAGTGAAATCTGAAGACGTGAATCCGCCAACTTCTGCACCTAGAAATTTTTTGAAAAAAGAGTAATACATACTAAATATGTACTTCTATAAAGTATGGACATGATATTTTATAGAGCATGTACACTTTTTGGATCGCGGGTTCTTGGGCTAACGTGCTCAAAATTGGGTCGCAGTTGTTCTGTGCCCTACAAATAGCACCCAGAATTTCACGATATACAAATTGACAAGCGGACTTGCAAGTTGGCTGGCTCAACATTGCACTTCTATTGTTCTGTGTCCTCCAAACAGCACTCGGAGTTCCGCAATATACAAATTTACAGACGAACTCCAGGGCTGGCGGGCTCAAGATTGCGATTGTTTACGGATGGTGATCCCTATCAACTATCTAACATTATATAAAAACATTATTTTCAATACTAAATTATTAATATTAAATATTGATATTGTACAATTTAATTAGACAAAAAAGTTTGTACAATATGAAACGGGGAAGCGATCAGTCGGGCTGGTGATATAAAAGTAAGTGAAATCTAAAGACGTGAATCCGCCAACTTCTGCACCTAGAAATTTTCTGAAAAATGAGTAATACATACTAAATATGTACCTATATAAAGTATGGACATGAGATTTTATAGAGCATGTATGGATCCCGCATTCCATACTTAGCCACATTTTGGATCGCGGATTCTCGGGTTGGCAGGCTCAAAAATGGGCCTCTATTGCTCTGTGTCCTACAAATAGCACCCAGAGTTCTGCAATATACAAATTGACAGGAGGACTTGTGGGTTGGTTGGCTCAACATTGCACTCATATTGCTCTGTGTCCTCCAGACAACACTCGGAGTTCAGCGATATACAAATTGATAGACGGACTCCAAGGCTGGCGGGCTCAAGATTGCGATTGTTTACGGATGGTGATCCTTATCAACTATCTAACATTATCTAAAAACATCATTTTCAATACTAATTTATTAATATTAAATATTGATATTGTACAATTTAGTTACATAAAATTATTAAAGGATTTTAAATATGGGTGTAAGTGTGTTCTTGATACATTCTTCCATCACTGTAACATATTAACTTAAGTATTAAACTATCTAACATTATCTAAAAACATTATTTTCAATACTAAATTATTAATATTAAATATTGATATTGTACAATTTAATTAGACAAAAAAGTTTGTACAATATGAAACGGGGAAGCGGTCGGTCGGGTTGGTGATATAAAAGTAAGTGAAATCTGAAGACGTGAATCCGCCAACTTCTGCACCTAGAAATTTTTCGAAAAACGAGTAATACATACTAAATATGTACCTTTATAAAGTATGGACATGATATTTTATAGAGCATGTATGGATCTCGCATTCCATACTTAGCCACTTTTTGGATCACGGATTCTCAGGCTAGCGGGCCCAAAAATGGGCCTCTATTGCTCTGTGTCCTACAAATAGCACCCAGAGTTCCGCGATATACAAATTGATAGGCATATTTGCGGGCTAGCTGGCTCAACATTGCATTTTTATTGTTCTGTATCCTCCAAACAGCACTCGGAGTTCTGCGATATACAAATTGACAGACAGACTCCAGGGTTGGCAGGCTCAAGATTGTGATTGTTTACGAATGGTGATCCTTATCAACTATCTAACATTATCTAAAAACATCATTCTCAATACTAAATTATTAAAATTAAATATTGATATTGTACAATTTAATTACATAAAATTATTAAAGGATTTTAAATATGGGTGTAAGTGTGTTCTTGATACATTCTTCCATGACTGTAACATATTAACTTAAGTATTAAACTTCTTGCATTATGGATTGTTAGCATTAAAGCTTAATAATTGCATGTCTAGAAACAAGAACGACGAGTTTGTTGCAACATTGTAATTTGGTATTGCTATGTTCTATCTGCATTGTGAATAGAATTGAACGTTGGTTTGAAACTGTGTGCAATCCATTTTTTGTTTGCATAAAAGCTTGGTGGATCGACATAGTACATTGTCATATAATTGTTAGATGCTCCATCTTATAACAAATTACCTAAGAAAATACAATATCGAATACCTACGAGAATATCGAACCATGCCAATGAGAAGAGGCGTTAAATCCGGAAAAGAAGCAGCAACGAAGACTCCAAGGCAAAAAATATTAATAGCAAATCCATTAAAAAATAAAAAAACGTTGAGTAGTGTACATCTATCCTTAGAAATTGGACCCAATTCTTTGGGCCAAAACATTGAATGTATCTGCCACAAACACAGGCACGGGATCCGCAATATCCAGGAGCCATCGAGATGCTCTTCAACATGCATACAAAACTGATTACCGTGCCTTTTTTTTTTAGGAAATCCTTGCAGTTTTCTCCTCGATGGATCATCCTGTGGTAAAATTGATAGTTCTTAGAAGCTTTCTGTGAGGAAGAAGACGAAAAACGTTGCAGGGAAAATGGAATAGCCCTTGACTGAAAGTTAGGACACACCAAGAAACCACCTCTCTACAGTCAAAAAACTTCAGGGACACAGGTTGCACATGCAATTCTAGAGGCCCAAATTAGTCCATTCTGGGTGGAAGGAGATGACTAGTAGAAATATGGCTTGCACAAGTGGGAGTTCTGGTCCTCATTCCCGAAGATCTTAATTCTATATCCAAAGAATAGGATAGCAGTCCCACAATTGAATATTTTTTTGGCTTGAAATATATCTCTGGGAGAATCAACATATCATTTCCTTACAGTGAAATTATTCCGCCTAGAATAGACTAATTTGGACCTCTGAGATTCCTACTTTTGAGCTGCAAAGAAGCCATTGCGTTCAATGTCAGTTTCTTTTCTGAAACTCCTTCATTTGGTGTTGTCGGGACCACCATCACTAAGTCAGGAAGTTCTTCCCATTATGGTTGATTTCAATTTGGGCACAGGAGCGGGAACAGTCTTTGGATTGCCATCATCCATTGTCGTATCATCACCCATCAGATCATCTTCTTCCGGCTCGAAATCCATGGGATCAACCTTTGCATCGGCCATCAATGCAATTGGGAAGGTTCTCTGAGAAGGCAGGGTTGCCTTGGAATTCTTTGGCTTGAAATATACCTCTCGGTGTACCAAGGGACCATCTCCTCTTTTGCTCTTGGGCAGAGGGAGATGAGTAGTAATAATATTCCCTAGAATACTGGAACCTCTAGCCATCATGCCCCAATGTGTTTATTGTATCTGGATAGAACTGCTGCCACAAGTTAATGAGAATTTCCATTTTCTCCAGACGATGTTTGAAATGAAAATTAGGGAGGGAGAATATAACCCTCTGCAAATCATGGTTTAATGTGTATCAATGGAAGATCTCCTCGAGCCTTTTGTTGATAAATGACAATCTCCAAGGTTCATGCGTAATGAGATGTTACCATTAAAGTTCACTAATTGCATATTTAGAAAAAAGTGCGAAGGTGGCGGTGACGGCGAAGAGCGATTAAGAATTAGAGATTTCTTAAAGGCGCCAACCAGTCGGCACACGAAAAAGATTGCATCATGTTTGAAATGAATACTTGGAAAGGATAACACTCTTCTCCGCAAATCTTGGTTTAATTCGTAGTAATGAAAAATCTTCTCCGGCCTTCCGGACATTAATGACAAGCTTAACGGTTCATGCAGGATGAACTACTAGCATTAAATCTTAATAATTGCATATCTGTAAATAAGTACGAAGGTAGCGGTGATGGCGAAGAGTGACCAATCATTGTACATTTCGTCCACCCGCCAACCCGCGAAATAGATTCCAAGAAATGCCCAAGTATGGAAAGCAGTCGGGCGGGTTACAAAAAAAAAGGGTCAGAAGATATACCCAGGAGACGTGAGGGGTCGATGGTCATATTGCATCTGTGACAGATATCGGCTATCAATTTGTATATCATGGAATTTCGGGTGTTGTTTGTGTGTAGGGGAACAGTAGAAGCGCAATGTTGAGAGGGAAATTTATATATTGTTGAACTTCGGGTGTTGTATATTAAGGCATGAGACATTCAGAAAAAGGACCAAGTAAATAGAAAGCGAAAGAATACGAGATGAAGGGGAATTTGTTTTCTACTTTGTAAATCACGGAAGTTTGGGTGCTATTTGCAGGCGGCGGAACAATGGAAACGCAGTGTTGAACCCGCCTATTCGGGAACCCGTGATTCAAAAAGTTTGTTCAATATTAAATGGGGAAGCGGTCGGTTGGGTTGGTCATATAAAAGTAACAATGGAAATCTAAAGACATGAATCCGCCAAATCCCGCACCTAGACATTTTCTGAAAAACGAGTAAGAAAAGAAAGGGAAAGTAGAGGGCAAAAGAGAAAGTGGATGGCAATTTTTGGAAGCAGGAATTGTTGTAAGAAAGCACCATTGATGTTCTTCACAGTAACTATGGAGTGCATTAAACATGTTAACATATTTTTCAATCAAGGAATAGATACAGTGAGCAATGTTTATAGTTTCCAGGATCTGTTTGTATAAGAGAAGCGTCGAAAAGTTACAAGAAAAACAATTTTTGGATGTTTAAGTAAATTTTTTGTACTATTAGCTTCACCGCAAGTATAACAACGATGAATTTGAATTTTAATGTCCTCTCATTCATATGATTGTTCCATTAGACTTCTCATAGTATATATTCTTGTATTTCAATTTGTTTGCCAATTTGTAGATCGCGGAATTCAGGGTGTTGTTTGCAGGCGGTGGAATAATGGAAATGCAATATTGAACCCAAATATCCAATAACTTGCCTATTTGGAAAACTGCGAGCCAAAAATTTGTACAATATGAAACAGGGAAGCGGTCGGTCGGGCTCGTGATATAAAAGGAAGTGAAATCTGAAGACGTGAATCCGCCAACTTCCGTACCTAAAAATTTTCTGAAAAAACGAGTAATACATACTAAATATGTACTTCTATAAAGTATGGACATGAGATTTTATAGAGCATGTACGGATCCCACATTCCATACTTAGCCACTTTTTGGATCGAGGATCCTCGGGCTAGCGGGCTCAAAATTGGGCCTCTATTGTTCTGTGCCCTACAAATAGCACCCATAATTCCGCGATATACATATTGACAAGCGGACTTGTGGGCTAGTTGGCTCAACATTGTACTTCTATTGTTCTATGTCCTCCAAACAGCACTCGGAGTTTCGCGATATACAAATTGACAAACGGACTCCAAGGTTGGCAGGGTCAATATTGCGATTGTTTACGGATGGTGATCCCTATCAACTATCTAACATTATTTTCAATACTAAATTATTAATATTAAATATTGATATTGTACAATTTAATTAGACAAAAAAGTTTGTACAATATGAAATGAGGAAGCGGTCGGTCATGCTAGTGATATAAAAGTAAGTGAAATCTGAAGACATGAATCTGCCAACTTCCGCACCTAGAAATTTTTCGAAAAACGAGTAATACATACTAAATATGTACTTTTATAAAGTATGGACATGAGATTCTATAGAGCATGTACGGATCCCGCATTCCATACTTAACCACTTTTTGGATCGTGGGTTCTCAGGTTGGCGGGCTCAAAATTGGGCCTCTATTGTTCTGTGTCCTACAAATAGCACCCAAAGTTCCATGATATATAAATTGACAAGCGGACTTACGGGCTGGTTGGCTCAACATTTCACTTCAATTGTTACGTGTCCTCCAAACAACACTTGGATTTTCGCGATATACAAATTGACAGATGGACTCTAGGACTAGCAGGCTCAAGATTGAATATCTCTTTCAAAATAATAATGTAAATTGGAAAAGTCATCCATTAATTCATATTGATACCTGTTAATTCACTTACTTCTTATACTAGGTTAGGTTATGATTGACATCAAGTATATTTTGAATAGACTTGTCTTATTAACCAATTATCGATGTATGAAATCATAATCAAGCTTCAAATGCTAATACATACAAATGAGTTGGATATTAGCAAATTGTTGATGTGTAAGATCAGATAAAGCTTCAAATGCTAATAAACACCAATGAGTTGGACAGTATCACTGTGAAGTACTAAAACATCTTCACAAAGTTGGATAATATGTAATATGTATTATTCAGAAACTCGCGATCCAAAAAGTTTGTACAATATGAAACGGGGAAGCAGTCGGTCGGGCTGGTGATATAAAAGTAAGTGGAAATCTGAACACATGTATCCACCAACTTCTGCACCTAGAAATTTTCTGAGAAACGAGTAATACATACTAAATATGTACTTTTATAAAGTATGGACATGAGATTTTATAAATCATGTACGGATCCCTCATTCCATACTTAGCCACTTTTTGGATCGTGGGTTCTCGGGCTAGCGGGATCAAAATTTGGCCTCTATTGTTCCATGTCCTACACATAGCACCCAAAGTTTCACGATATACAAATTAACAGGCGGACTTGCGGGCTAGTTGGCTCAACATTGCACTTCTATTGTTTTGTTTCCTCCAAATAGCACTCGAAGTTCCGCGATATACAAATTGACAAACGGACTCCAGGACTGGCGGGCTCAAGATTGTGATTGTTTACATGTATAACATATAACATATATGTTATATATCTAACATTATTTTCAAATACTAAATTATTAATATTAAATATTGATATTGTACAATTTAATTACATAAAATTATCAAAGGATGTTAAATCTCTTATTTTAAACAAAATGAAGGAAACAAAACAAAGCTTTTTTAAATTCTATCACTGCAAGCATAACAATGACCAATTTGAATTTTAAGGGCCTCTAGTTGATATGATAGCACAATTGGACATTGCACAGTATATATTTGTTTATTTCAAATTATTCCAGGAGATTAATTTTACCAAGTTCATCGATCAAGGAAAAGTGCTAAAACAATTTACATAGTACATTTGCGTCACAGCGCCATACAAATTGACAGGTGGACTTGCGGGCTAGCTGGCTAAAAAACTGCAATTTTGTTGTTCTGTGTCCTCCAAACAACACTCGGAGTTCCACGATATACAAATTGGCAGACGAAGCATACAACCAAGAACCAACTAAACTCCAAGCAGGCCACAAGCAAGTTCCCAAAAGGTTCCATAGAGAAGCACGCATCGACCTTTGCATCAAACAATTTGATATACAAAGAAAAGGCGTTGCGGCATTGGTTTTCTCTTACATATGGTATATGTTCCTGCAAGAAAATAATCGGGGCCATGGGATATATGGGGTTTGTTTCCATGCTTCCCATTTTTGGACCAAACAATCTTATCTTATGCGCATGCAATCTCAAGTACTCGAGTTCGACGAACATCCAATTGGGTGTTGAAGAAATATTACAGAGACACATGAGATATTTTTCGTTCCCTGCCAAAGCTTGATTTTTTTTCCCTTCTTCATCTGATATGCAATATTGCGTTGTCCTCATTTAAGGTAAATTTGTTGTGTATCTGAAATTCGCGCAGCATGTAGACATTGCTTGCCTTTTTGTGTAGGTATGCTTCATAGGACAATTATGCCAACCTAGGAAGCACATCTTGTAACAGAGGTTGCCTAACTGTACAATGCATGGTTGTGTTTCCCATGGTTCGGATGGCAGCATTGAGGCAATGTCCATATATATATGGAAATTTTTCATCGCATCGCAGACAATCAATCGTATCATCACTTATCAAAGCAGAAGCAGAAGCAGGAGAGTTGCATTTCACACATACAGGCTCAAAGGGGGTTGAGTACGCATTCGCTGCAACCAAAAAACCTTCAACCTGGAAACGCGAGCATAGGAATTAATACATTGAACAATATAATACACAATTTCACCACACCCCCCCCCCTA
>ML780894.1:47972-77670 GCA_009831015.1 Picea engelmannii | reverse complement strand
AACATTATTTTCAAATACTAAATTATTAATATTAAATATTGATATTGTACAATTTAATTACATAAAATTATCAAAGGATGTTAAATCTCTTATTTTAAACAAAATGAAGGAAACAAAACAAAGCTTTTTTAAATTCTATCACTACAAGCATAACAACGACCAATTTGAATTTTAAGGGCCTCTAGTTGATATGATAGCACAATTGGACATCGCATAGTATATATTTGTTTATTTCAAATTATTCCAGGAGATTAATTTTACCAAGTTCATCGATCAAGGAAAAGTGCTAAAACAATTCACATACTACATTTGCATCACAGTGCCATACAAATTGACAGGTGGACTTGCGGGCTAGCTGGCTAAAAAATTGCAATTTTATTGTTCTGTGTCCTCCAAACAACACTCAGAGTTCCGCGATATACAAATTGACAGACGAAGCATACAACCAAGAACCAACTAAACTCCAAACAGGCCGCAAGCAAGTTCCCACAAGGTTCCATAGAGCAGCACGTATCGACCTTTGCATCAAACAATTTGATATACAAAGAAAAGGCATTGCGGCATTGGTTTTCTCTTACATATGGTATATGTTCCCGCGAGAAAATAATCGGGGCCATGGGATATATGGGGTTTGTTTCCATGCTTCCCATTTTTGGACCAAACAATCTTATCTTATGCGCATGCAATCTCAAGTACTTGAGTTCGGCGAACATTTAATTGGGTGTTGAAGAAATATTACAGAGACACATGAGATATTTTTTCGTTTCCTGCCAAAGCTTGATTTTTTTTTCTTGCCTTTTTTTTTTTTCCTTCTTCATCCGATATGCAATATTGCATTGTCCTCATTTAAGGTAAATTTGTTGTGTATCTGAAAGTCACGCAGCATGTAGACATTGCTTGCCTTTTTTTGTAGGTATGCTTCATAGGACAATTCTGCCAACCTAGGAAGCACATCTTGTAACAGAGGTTGCCTAACTGTACAATGCATGGTTTTGTTTCCCACGGTTCGGATGGCAGCATTAAGGTAATGTCCATATATATATGGACATTTTTCACCGCATCGCAGACAATCAATCGTATCATCACTTATCAAAGCGGAAGCAGAAGTAGGAGAGTTGCATTTCACACATGCAGGCTCAAAGGGGGTCGAGTATGCATTCCCTGCAACCAAAACACCTTCAACCTGGAAACGCGAGCACAGGAATTAATACATTGAACAATATAATACACAATTTCACCCCACCCCCCCTTCAAAAAAAAAAAAAACAAGCCGCAGAAATTTGGTGAAGGATATTTGTATAAGCAAAGTGAGGATGATTATGTGGATGTATATGCACAACAGTTGTAGAGCTAGATAGTTTCTTCAGATCATGTACTATCTCTGCTCGCAACTCTGTTACAAATGTTGCTTGGGTTGTGCGAAATATCCTTTCTCTAACATCCCTTTTCGTTGTTATATTTTTGAAGAGCATAAGTGGAAATTGCCCTTTATGCAATTGTTGTTCCATTGACGAAAAAAAATTTGAATAGGTATCGAACAATTGCAGCTGCAACATGGAACAATGAAATATTTGTGTAACTTACCCGAGATACATGCACATGCGAAAGTAAAGGACAAAATTGGATATGGAAAGCGATACCATTGCCTTGTCATTGTCCGATTCTCCATCCTTTATATGGATAATGTGTTACGAGCCAAGTTTTATCACCAGTGTGACAGTTGCGCCAATGATTTCGACTGGGTAAATATCACTGCTATGTGCAAGTTGGTTGATAGTCACGTCCGAGACGAAATGATATTCTGAACAAACAACAGGAATTTTTTCCACAATACTTGTTTCGTTGAGTGAAATAATTTGATCACATTCACCACGGTCATATACTATTTTGGGAAATATATTAAAATTTGTAATGGATATCCCATTACCCGGCAATATCTTTTTTGCATGTTTCTGGACAAGTTGTGTAGGAATAGTCAGTGTGACTGTCATCATGGCCTCCTTGTATGTCATGTCAGCACGCATAATGGATCTAGTTTTGTTTGCCTTGTCCAAGTAGGTGCTATAGATGACCATTATGTCCCCGATGAACACTTTTCCAGTTTGACAGTTGTTCAAGCCCTCTATTGATAGTACTTTGGGTGTTACAACTCTAAACCTGGTGACAATTTTTGAACAGGAAAACTAAAGTGAATGGTAGTGTGCATTTTTTTTTTAATTATTTTTTCACTGGCATAAATCTACATGTAGACGCATAGTTTCGATGAATTATGGAGCTAGAGTTTTGCAACCACACCTCTTAGTCTGCGGAACCTGCGTTATGTTCGGCGTGTCGCTTGTACTTGTTGATACTTCTTGTGAACTGCAAACCATGTATTGCATATGACATCAACGTATTCACCATGCCATAGATGAATAAATAGCCAAGGATATTTGTTTGGTAAACATACTAGGAACAAAATGTATGCATCTTTACCTTTGGCCTTGTCAGTCTGCTGATGTCTGGGATGACTGGTTTCTCATGGCCATGTCACTAGTCCAATTTTTTTTGATGCAAGCATGTGTAGATGAACATCATAAGGACTAAACAATCATATGCATTGTATAGTTTCCATAACAGTTCTTAATGCCACATGCAGGGTGGAAGGAGGTGGAATATGAAATAGGGTGTCAAGGAATATACTCAGGAAACATAAGGACCCGAGCGTCAAATTGTATGCCTCAGATTTTTTGATTGAAAAAATGTGTAACAGTAAATAGGGTGTGAGGGCGGGGCATGATGGCCAATCTGTATATCGCGGACCCCCGGAAGCCAGGAGAGAAATCTTGAGGACCCGCAATCGGCAAAGTGGGTAAGTATGGAATAAGGTAGAAGCATCACCATAATTGTGAAACCGTTAGTCTGCCAACCGACACACCAAGGCATTTTCAAAAAGACCACTAAGCAGAGCAATTAGAAAACAAAAGGAATAATAGAAAATGGAAAAAGTAGAAATGGGAAGGGAAGAAAGGCCCATTGCTGCCAAGTCATCGTTTTCTAGTCTAATATTATATGCCCCCACCCGGTTTGTATATTTAATTTACTAGCATAGTTGGTATACCTTTTCGACGATTGTACCACAGAACCCTCCACTGTTGCATAGAACAATTCATATTCTTGTCCAACTAACCTGTTTCTTCCAAGGTAGCAACGTCGAATATACAATGGACATGAAGGCAAGTTAGTACGAAGACAGACATGTAAAAGAAAGAGAAACAGTTCGATGTATTCCAATGTAAAAACAAACAGAATACAATTCACATGAGAATACGCAGAAATATACGTAGTATATACATACAGGTAAACCCAAAAAATTATATTTGAAGGAAGAAAAGAACAAAAAAAAAAAGGGTGCAAAGCAGCAGAACAAGCACAACAAATATACAGACAGTAAATGAAATACTGAACACTGGAATATGAAACAAGAGTATAGGTATCCACCTATGTAACTCCTCATATACATTCCCGCCAAAGAGTCCATCGTCATCTCCAGCCATTATGTTTCTTTAAATGGAAAAATACAGTGGACATGAAGGAGGTCAGTATGCAGGAAGACATGTAATGAAGATAAGTTATTATGTAGGAAGGTACGAAGAGGTCCAACTGCAACTGCAGAACCTTAACTTTGCAAATTTGAATCAAACAAGAACAAGAAGCATGGAACAAGCATCAACCACTGAACCAGTGATACCGGTGGAGAACAATTTTGCACAATTTCACTGCAAACAACACCATGAAAAAAATGGAACGAAACAATATTGCAACACATTTGTACAATAAACATTTAAGGTTGCCAGACCTATTAAGTAAACACTTAAGACTGTCAGAACCGTCAAAGGGTGTCGCCCTGTGCAAACATTTAAGAAAGAATGCAGCGTGGCATGCCTATTTATGTACACAACAATGACAAAGACTCTCGAAGCACGCAAGAATAAAGAAAAAATCACACATAGTAGTATGCTAGAGAATGTATTCGAAGGACAAACTTTGGATATACATACAATAAACTAGGTGAACACATATACAGACAATAAATGAAATACAAAACAACGCAATATGAAAGCATGTACCTTTCTATCTCCTCTTCAACCGATGCAGTCAAGACTTCATCGTTTTCTCCAGCTATTCTGTTTGTTTGAATGTGGGAATGCACAAAATACAATGAACATGAATGGAAGCTAGTATGCACCGGAGAACAAGTAATATGTACATACAGTAAATGAGACTCAGTGAATAGAATAAAAGATAGGCAGAAACATGAACCTTTGCGCTTCTCCATCTATAGCTGTAAATATGTAATTTTTTCCTTACAAGCCCAAAATATTATGAAATTGCATGGTCATAACTAAACACTTTTTGGTTTTCCGTGGAAAAGTATCCAGATATGCTTCCACCCATGGAAATACATGTTCTTTATCATCTACATGGACTGTTGTGCCCATGATACAAGATTTTGGTTTTCCGTGGAAAACTACCCAGATATGCTTCCATACATGGAAATATAATTTTGCAGTATCTTTGTTGTACATATCATATCTCAAGTACAACACAAATTGTATCATGGGCACACGAGTCTGTGTAGAGGATAAAGAACATGTATTCTCATATGGGCACATTTCACCATACATGGTTTATAAGTGAAGCTTTCTTATGTTTTTATTTTAACAAACAAACATCGGATATTGTAATTTCACATGTACTTCTCGAACTATTTTTCATGCAACTATTTTCTATCATGTCAACACTGAAGCACCAACAAAATATCATAGCAGAACAGATAACGACCTCGCCAAACATGGAAAATAACACAACCGCATGTCCACTCATGGGTGTAGGGGCTGAACACCGTAAAGCGCCCAAAAAAAATAAATAGCTCCAACTGTCGGTGCAGGACCCCAACCCTGCAAAGCTGAAGCAAACAAAAGAAAACAGCAAGCACCAAACCAGCGAGAAAGCACGAACAAGCCCAACTGCAGCCCCAGGGCCCCAAATCGTAAACTTGAGCCAAACAAACACAACAAGGAACCGACGAACCAGCGAACCAACGAACAAGCAACAACCACTGAACCAGTAAACAACATATGTATCTCAAACGATTACGAAACTGCAGCCGAAGCACAGAAGGAACCGGAAACATATGACGAGCATGTCAGTAGAAATAAGCAAACATTCTTACTTTCAAACTGCAAACACTGAACAACAAAGAAGGAATAGAATATGAAACTATGGCATGGAAACTTACTTTAAAACGATGAAATGCAGAAGCCCAGGTCGAATTGTGAACCAAACAACAACAACAACAAGCAACAACCGACAAATCAGCGAAGAACATGCACTCACCGAACCAGTAAACAATGTATGTAGCTTCAACGATGACGAAATTTCAATGCAAGGGTAGAAGAAGAATGAAACAAACAATGCCTATTCAACTGGCGGTGGACAACAATATTGTCCAAAATCACTGCAACATTGTATGGAAAATTTTGAGGAAAAATGTACTCCAAGAAGCGTATTTAGATAAACATTTAAGGTTGTCAGGTTGTCTAAGGGCCTCACGGTATGCAAACATTTAAGTTGTCAGGCCTGTTGGAGGACCTCGCATCATGTAAACATTTAAGTTGTCATGCCTATTCAAGCACCTCAAAAAAAGTGTTAATACATTTCAATACAAATACATTCAACAAGGACTAATAATAATACCACAAATAAAAAAATAAATCACAATACAAGGTTATAAACTTTGGAATTATCGATCGCTATAAAGCTTATGATCTAAGACAATGCTACCAAAAAATGCTAAGACAAACATTCGAACCAATGCTAGCATTAATCCACCTTCGAGCAATGCATAAGAAAATATATGATTCAAAAAGACCGTATATAATCAAATACTTTGTATATGCCAACTTATATAACATTGGGAATAGTGAAGCCGACAATAAGACCTACAATCTAGTATCCAATCAGATCATGACATATATGGTGTTTTTTATTATATAAAAATCAATGTTTTTAGTTCCCTAGTTCCAACAATAGATATTATGGAAATATTTGTGGTCAAAGGACAAACTAATACGAAGTCAACGAATTATCAATCTCTATAGTCCCTCTATGCCTACGGCAGGGACTAATAAGGTGAGGTCTTTCCTTCTTCTTTTTAAAATTATAATAATTATTGAGAGAAGTCCTTTTTGCATTTGCATATAAAAAAGAAGTGTGTAAAGATCTCCCCCCACCCAAGTTATGCAAAGCCTAACTTCTTTGCACGAGACTTTCTTAATTATTGGGTTTTTAATGTTATTTTTAAAAGGTCTCTAGTAAACATACTCATTTTAAAAAAAATGCTTTAATTTTTTTTTATTGTTATGTAAGTTTATTTTTACAATTAAAAAAAAAAAACATTCAATCTTTTTATTATATGAAAACATAAAATAAAAATATGCTTAATTATGTGTATTATTATGTTAGTGTCAATTAAGTCTAGTTTGTCTAGTTGGGAGGAATGGTTGTTATCCTCCCCACTTAAATTCAATTCTTGCAAGCAACATGTTGAGTTCTTAAATGAGTATATTATGTGGCACTGACAAACTGTCGGTGCTTTCGGGTTAGACAATAGGACGAATTATATTTCCTAAGCAAATTCCAATGAAAAAATATATTATTGTATAAGTAAAACTTTATAATTTAAAATCTCAAAAAATATTCACATCATATATTATTATACAAATTATTTTTTACAATTTAAAATCATATTTATATCCATTATTTCTTCTCTAGACACTAAAACTCAATCCAAATACTAATAATAATAATAATCTAATTTTAAGGTCACGACCAAGCCAGACACCAAATTGGTGTATGAGACCTCCTTGTGTGTGGGACAAGGGACCCCCTCTGCACAACGATTTGACTGCTAAAGTCGACAGAGGTATAAATACCCTACCCACCTCCGGATTTAAACTTGTGACCTCTTAGGAGGAAACACGGGTTCTTAACCATTAGGCCCACTCGATATGTACAATAATAATCTAATTTTAAGGTCATGGCCAAGCCAGACACCAAATTGTGTATGAGACCCCCTTGTTTGTGGGACAAGGGACCCCCTCCACGCAACAATTTGACTGTTAAAGTCTACAGAGGTATACATACCCTACCCCTTTGGATTTGAACTTGTGACCTCTTAAGAGGAAACACATATTCTTAGTCATTAAACTCACTATAAATAGAATATGAGGAATTAAAAAACTTGTTTTTTAAATAAAGACACAAAAATACTAAAAGTTGAATTGTTTAAATTACGAAGATTAAGAAACTTGCTTCTTAAATAAAGACATAAAAATATTCAAAGTTGAATTGTTTAAATTACCTCCTTAATTCTTCTAAAATGTATAACATAATAAAAAAATTTAAAAATAACAAATCCTTCCCAACGTACCAACAACAAATGAACCCTGCCTTCTACATCAATCTCCTCATTTATATGCTCACCTCGTTCCTAAGATCGTGGACTTTCTTGTTTAGACCACCATTAACAAACAATGTATATGTCACTTACGTAAACTTGAGTTTTCTTAGAGAATTCTTTAGAGAAATAATTACATGTCATTATCAATATAAAAATATTATCAATACAAAGAATAAAAAAGTGTGTTCTTACTTTAATGCCATCGAATAATAAAGAGAGTCAAATGCAATCTCCTTTTTATGAGTTCAATGCAATAGGAGTGAGCATGATATGCATTGGGTCGAGAATAAATCTAATGGCCAGTCCTTGCAGTAACGTTCTTTTTAAGTCGATATACAGTAACCAGGATTAAAGTAGTTGCTAAGATGGTAAAAAAATCAATATTAGTACTATACATTTATATTAGCTTCAAAATATTAAGTAGCATCTAAGTTAGCAAGAGCATGGGAAGTCATTGACCTTCGAATATTTTGATCCTATAGAGGCAGTGTTCTTCCCAAATACATATGGGGCTTAGAGTCTAATTTGTTGAAGCAGTTGTTTTACCTGTTTATTAAATCTTATAATAATTTAGGTTAGTAGCATAAAAGCAAGCAAGAGCATACTACTTATTAGTAATATTTTGACCCCTATCTCGTCAAGTTGAATCCTTCCATTTCAAATTCCATGCTATTACTCTCATTAGCAAAAGATCTAGTATCGGTGGGCATGGATCCAACTCCATAACCAACAAAACCCTGGTTCCATGCTTATATATCACTATAATAGGATTATAATGGCACAATCACCCCAAAATGGTGGTATTCATTTACACATTGCCATCAGTAATACTTAGGAAAGTAGGGGGCATTTAAGGTTTGGCATTGAGTCCTCCATTATGATCTCCTGTTATTTTTAGATTCTCTCCTTCATGTTGTGGCAATTTCAAAGGGTGTTTGTTGTGAGTGAGTAGAGTCGAAGAGAGAGATGGATAGATAGAGATAGACTAGTTAGTGATTGAACAATGGTATTCTTCTCAAACCACTAAGTATTGACTCTCAAATCAAAAAAATTAAAGCAAGTTATGGTATTCTTCCATGCGAAGTATTAACTCTCAAACCTCAAAATTTAAAGGAAATTATAGTATTCTTCTTAAACCAGAGAGTATTGACTCTCAAGGGATAGAAATTTAAAGTAAATTATGGTATTGTTCTCGAACCACAAATTATTCACTCTAATGCATAGCATAGATTTACCATCATTCCTATGTATTTGTTTTTAACAAAAACGATTGTAATTTATATTATCAAAAAGCTACGACTAAGATTAACAACAAAGTAGTACAAAATTGTTTCGTTGGACAACCAGAAAGCACTGATTTGATACATAAAATTGTCTATACTAACATAGAGAAAAGTTACTTAAATTTTGTTTTTCCTAAAATACTTGCAAATATAGAGCCTAACATAGATTCCAAGATACAAAGAAACTTTGCAAAACATTTGTAATGTTCCCAACCAAATCTGATATAAAAATCAGATCTAACTGGTTGAGAACTTTCGTCAAACACTTTGATGATATGTTCTATTTCCCTTAGCAAATGCCTTCTTCTTGTTTTCCCAACTTTGATGAGGTTTTCTGATGTGTTAGCATGACATTTGAAATAATTTATACCTCCTTATAAGTCCTTGATTGTGGGCTTCTATATATAATTGATGGTCGTTATGTTTTCTATGTGTTGGTTGATTGAAATATTTTGTCAAACACTTTGTGTGCAATGGTTGTAGCATTCATTTAAGTGTATTTTCTAATGTATTTTGGCCCATATTTCTTCATGTAATACATAAGGAAAACACATGCAATGATAACCAAATAAATCAGAAACTAATAGCTATTAAAAACCATAAGATAGTACCTTGAATCCTTGCTTTATTTAATATGCATTTGGTTGTCCAACATACAATAATTTCCAGATCTCATATAAGTAATACAACAACCACTTTATCGGTCCATAATGGCTCCAAAAGGCAAGGAAATAGTGTGAATGATCCTCCCTTTCGATCCCCTAATGATGGATGCCCAAAAGAGATTGTATATCATGCAAAATCCATAACTCTCATTCCCTGAAATGTGCATTCCTTGTTGCTTACGCCCTGCTGAAATATGCACAATAAATCTAATGTAAAATCTTCATGAAATGGATTTAAATTGTAGATCTGATGATGGCTAACTCATATGTGAAGATCCCCTGGCTATAGATGACAAATATTCTCACAAATCACTGGATCTCAAACCCCCAATACACCCTCCTTCATGAAATTTTCCCAGCTACGAAAATAAATAAATAGTGAGGTTGGAAACCCCCCACAGTGCCAAGGAAAGTCTCCCTTAGTGAGCCTAAGACAACCCTAATCATATCTCCTCGTGATCTCCCTCCAAAAATCCAAATTGAATCTCGCCTCCTCAATTGGTGCGCCCAAGCTGTAGAAAACCTCTAGAAATGTGCCTTGCCTCCTCTTCCTTGTAGAAATGATGCTTGTAGATGAATAGAAACTGAACTAGAATGGTGAGGGAGTAATATTTCACCTCCTTGGCCAATCTTGGATCAAGATCAAGAGAATCTTTCACTCCCTTGTTGATCTCTAGGGTTTATTCAGTCAAAACCCCCAAGTACCATGGACTCTCTAGCTAAGAAGCCATATATCAAAATATCAATCAACATAATGAGATAATAGAAGCCTCTATCTCTCTTTTATATCCCCTTTCACCTTTTTCCATTCAAGTGACTTTTAATTCATCTTTTAATATTTCTTCATAAATCACTTTATTAATTTAATAACCCTTTTTACTCCAAAAAGTGATTAATTCACCCTTATAACTTCTTCTACCAATGAAAGTCATTTTTTAATCATTCTATCTTGTAGATATTTCCGTCCTAATAACAACGAGCTATTACACTAAGGTGTTTCTCCAAGAAACAAGCTCCAAATAGCACCTTTAGTGTATTTAATTAAAATATGTTCAACAATAACCCAAAATTACGGAAATCGTCCGAATGCAATGAAACCAAGGACAAGTTGTGTAGAATGGATCCTAATGATGAAATATGATGAATAATGTGATTCGGGCCCCATACAACTCTTCAAAACTAATTGGGCTCACTATCACTCCCAATTGGCTACTCTGGCAAGCATCCTAAACTGTAACATAAGGGAATCCAAAAATGGGGACATTACAACATTTAAGTGAAATGCTAAAAGAGCCCAAGTTTGGTGTCCATTGGAGGCTATCCCTTTCCTTTTGAGGCTGGAAATTGGGTTGTTTGTGGCACCAAGTTTCCATTGAGTGTTATTGTTGACCCCGTTGCACTTACTTCCTAACTTTGAGTCCTGATATAGATGCTTGACAAAGATACTACATTTTGTTGGAGTAATTGGTTTTCCTTCCTCAAGTCTTGGATGGCCTTATCTCAGGTATTCACCGCCTCTGAAATCATCGTTATTTCCTTTTCTTTGTTCTACTCTTGTTCTCAATTTTTTTCCTCAATGTGGGAAAAATCATGCTTGATGGCCAAGAGAGTTGTGTTTTGGACCCAAAGCTTCCTTTTTATTGCATGCAACTCACACCCATTACAAGGGAAAAGTGGTTCTTGGCTACGCCACATCGTCATTGACACCAAACTACACACCAATAATACTTCGCACAAAACCACGACCTCCACGAATTTTAACCAAAGCCACCAACGTCTGTGCCAATAGAATTTCCAAAGGGGGGCTTCAATCCTGAACAAGGCCCAAAGACACACCCAACATTCAACCAAATCCCACCGATTCCAACTCACAGAAATCCATCCACCTCCCAAACAATTTTGAAGTGTTCTTCATGTGGTGCCAAGACCTACATTATACTCCTCAACCTCCATGATAACCTTGGGATGCAAGCATGGGAGAAATTTCCCACCTGCATAAATAATTATACAAGATATGATTGAAAAGGTTTCTCACTCCTTGTCCTAAATGTGAACTATGGGAAAGCATGTAATGACATGATTTAGCCGTCATGCACTGTACCTTCTTGTATGAGTGGCAGTTTTGTTGGATTTGGTTCTCAATGGTATTCATAATTATGGTTAATAACATGGGGAGGGGTTATATAACTAATCATATGCTTAAGGGAGATAATTTTTATTTTGAGCCTGGTTTTCTTTTAACATGCCCTATTATAGATTACAGGCCTCCTTAGCGAGAGTGTCTGCCTTGTGGATCATATCCCTGAGAACATGGTAGTATTTTATTTTTTGAAATAACTGCTCTTCTTTTACAATTCTTCATATTTCTCTATCCAAAATGTGGTGACTGTGTCCTGCCCATTTTAAAATACTTTTGATTATAAGTTATGAATCCCCTATGAAAATTATGTCTTTGTAATATTATGAATTGGTTAACTTCAAACTCATAAATAAAGCCATTACCTCAGCTTGATTGTTAGTGGCCCGACTTAATCCCTAAGAAAAAAATGCTCTTTCTACTCCTTTGGGGTCATAGATCACCCTTCCCACTCCTTCCACCCAGCATTCCTATGTATGTTAACCTTTATTTTTGACACCAATCTTTGATGAGGTAAAGATGGAAAAGTTGGAAATAAGTCACTGATTGAACACATTTTGGGTAAATGTGGTTTAATACATTTGTAGAAACTTATTAGCCATAAAATATGCTTATATTTTCAATATTTGAAGTTGAATAAAAATTCACTCTAGTTCTGTGAAGTCTTAGAAGATAATATGATTATTGTACAATAAAGTAGTCAAGCATCATTGTTGGTCTAGAACATTGCTAGCTTTCTTTAGATCAAGGAGATATTAATAGCCCTTTCATAATGAAGTATTTGCAAATGAAACTCCGTTGGAAATAGTAAAATCTGAAGCTTTTGTACTTGTTATACTTGCTACATGATATTTTCTATAGTTTATACGATACATTAACACTTTATATATGCCTTCATGGATGTTAAATATAACACGAAGTTTATTTTTTCAATTTTTTTTTAAATTTGTTTCCACTTTTTACATTTAATGATGTTACATGTAATTTTGGTTTCATGCCAATTTTTTTACATTATTTTATAATGTTTATGTGTAACTTTGGTTATGTGCAATACATTGTTTGCATAGATGATTTTAGGGGCTAAATTTCGCAAATGGGCTAATTTTCCATGGTTTTTCCCAGAAAAAGATTCACCGATTTCCATTTTTTCTAAAAACGATTCGCCCAAATTCAATAGAATAAAATGATTTTACCTTAAAAATCGTCAAAATTTTATAGAAACTATATAAAATCCTTAGAAATTTGAATATTTTTACAAAACTATCGCCAAACATTTTACATTTTGCATATTAAGGACTACTAACATTAGCCCATGTTTCTACATTTTAATTTAAATTTCCATCCTTAAAATTATCCTTGATTGTTTGTCTACTATAAAAACAATGAAATATGGTTCTATCTCCAACATGAGAAGCTAAAGAAAAATTCACTCTAGTAATATGAAGTCTCATAAGTTAATACGATTATTGTGTAATAAAATCCTCAAACATTATTATTGGTCCAAAACATTGTTAATTTTCAGTAGTCTACGAAGATATTTATTTAGTTTAATTCTTAGCTCAAAATTGGAAGAAAAAAAAATATTTTAATTTTTTTTTCTAGAGAAGCATTATCTTTTTGAGGTCCCTAAAATGTTAAATGACAATTTGGCCCTAAATAGTTTGGAAGGTAAATTGATATCAAATTCATCAAAGACGTGTTCGATAACACATGTATTCCAACAGATGACGAACACCTTCAGTAACCACTCACACAACCAGATCAGAGATCGACACGCCGATGTTTTGACGTGGTAAAACCCCTACGGGGAAACATCCACGGCCCCAACTAACGTGGCCACTTGGAGCAATTTATTAATGCAAAAGAAAAAGATTGCAAAGAGATTTACAAGAGAGTTTCTCATAATCGATCATCCGCAAATGACCCTCCATGCTCTTTAAATAGAGATCATGGACCAATCGGGTGTTAAGCCATAGATCATTGTAGTCATTAAGATCGAGGAGAATATGATCCATCGGATCACTCTATGTCGGGAACATATCATGACTTTCGGATTTCCTAACTACAAATACATACTAATGCATAATAAAGAACACATTAAGAAATACATTTTTTTCCTAACGACGCATTAGACCAAGTTGATCTTAACTAACTCCTAAGTGTCTAAATATCCTAAAATCCCCCCTTAAGAACAACTTGGGATAGAATTGAAGGATTTACAAAGATGACATAATAGGAGAAGGAAGGAGGCATTAGAGCCTATCCCCCCTTAATGAGAACTTCCTGAACTCCTAACATAGATCGAAGTTTGGAAAACTTCGCTTCTGTAAGAGACTTTGTAAAAATGTCTGCAACTTGATCTTTTGTAGGGCTGAAGAGCAATTCAATAACTCGATCATGAATGAGCTTTCTGATGAAGTGCATGTGTATTTCGATGTGTTTATTGCACTGATGTTGAACTGGGTCTTTGGCTAGCTTGATGGCACTATGATTGTCACACCAAAGGCTGGTCAGATGTTTCTGTTGGAATCCAAACTCTGAAAGGATCTGTCAAAGCCACAAGACTTCTTGAATTACATTTACCATTGCTTGGTACTTTGCTTCTGCTGAAGAAAGTGCAATAATCGTTTGTTTCTTACAGGCCCAAGTGACAGGTTCTGAACCAAGGCTAAAAAGATAACCTGCAATAGACTTATGATCATCAGGAACGTCGTCCCAATCTGAATCAGTGAAACCAACCAATAAAGGAGCCCCTTCTGAACTATAATGTATCCTGAACTGAATTATACCTCAAACATACCGAAGTACCCATTTAGTTGCTTTCCAATGGATTTCATGGGGTTTTTGCATATATCGGACAATAAGACCAACAACAAAAGAAAGATCATGATGGGTACGAGTCAAGTATAATAGGCTACCAACGAACTGACCGTACAAAGTGGCATCAACTTCGGGAGAAGTACATGCGGTAGCAAGTTTGACTCCAGACTGAAAGGGAGAAGGGGCTAGTTTACAATCTTCCATGTGAAAGCGAGGAAGAAGGTCACAAGCATACTTAGACTGGGAAAGAAAAATTATTTCCTTGGTTTGCAAAACTTGGAGGCCAAAGAAATAATACAAAAAGCCTAAGTTTGTCATTTCAAATTGCTTCTTAAGGATGGTTTTCACATGGTTTAAAAGTTTTGGGTCACTACCAGTGACGATAAGGTCATCAACATAAAGAACAAGGATTATGAGATGGCTTCCTACTTTCTTGGTATAGACATTAGGATCAGAATGACATCTAGAAAATCCAATGTCAAGAAGAAAGTTTTCCATTTTGGCATACCAAGCTTGAGGAGCTTTCTTAAGACCATAAAGAGATTTCTTAAGGCGATAAACAAGGCTAGAGTGATTCTGGATATAACCAAGAGGTCGTTCCATGTAGATTTCTTCTTGCAAATCCTCATGCAAGAAGGCGGATTTAACATCCATTTGATGGACCTCCTATTTATGTGAGGTAGCTAGGGAAAGAACAAGGTGAATGGCATTCATTTTCGCTATAGGGGAAAATGTTTCATTATAGTCAATTCCTTCAACTTGGGAAGATCCTTTGGAAACTAATCGAGCCTTATGTCTTTCAACACTTCCATCTGATGCATACTTAGTTTTGTAGACCCATTTACATCTAACAAGTATTTATACTAATTTGGGCGCTTGTCTGGGGCCGACTTCTTATTCTAGGTCTTCAAATTTACTTTATTATTTTTGTGGGCTGACTTATCTTCCTGGAAATTATATTTCTACTTTATTGTTATTTCTTGTGGGCCGACTTCTCTTCTGTGGTCTTCTATTTCACTTTATTATTTTTTGGGGTGTTCTTCAACTATTCAATGGTCTTCCGTTGACTTCTTGGAATCTTCTTCTTCTCTAAGAAAAGTTGTCCAGGAGGAAATACCTCCCGTAGCTACCAAAACATCAACATGTTAGACCACCTATAAATTAATGTATGCAACAAATAAGAGTGTATTCAGATGGTTGTAGCAAAATTTTGCAACAACAACAAGTTTTCAATCAAATTAGTTCAAGTTAGTGTTAGTAGAGTTAGTAGGAAACTTGAGAGAGTTGAAAAAGAGAGTTTGTTGATCACTTTCACCATAAGAGAGCTTGGATATTAGTGTCTCATGGTTATGGAGTCTTTACAACAACAAATGCAACTAACTTGGAACTTGATCTAGATGTAACCAAGAGGTAGGATTCAATCTCTAAGGTGTTAGCACCTTAGGGTCTTAGAGATTGAACCTTGAGGAGAGGGATCTTCTAGGGTGCAAGCACTTTTGGGCCCTAGAAACCTTTTCTCCCTTCTTGTAGCTTCACCTAGGTCAAGAATCAAGAGTCTAGGACTAAAATCCTAAAGTTCTAGCATTTTAGGGCTTTAGGAATCTAACCTTAGCTATGATTTCTTCACAAATTATGGATAATATTAACCTTGTGAGAGGAGGAAGCACTTATGCTCCTCTCTTAGGGTTTTTCCAAATAAGATCTTAAATATGAACAAGTAAAATTCACCATGAAACATTTAATACCATGAAAGAAAATTGCAGAAATTTATTTACTTCACCAAGATATGACAAGAACAAACCTTAATTGCAGCAACACCATCCAAAAATCACCAAAGAACATCCATAAATTGACCTTCCAAGCAAGGCACATTTGTAGAAGAGAGAGATAACCAAGGATAAGACAAAAATTTCAGACTTGTTCTCTCACAAAGCTGAAAAAATGTGATTATAAAATGAAATGTCGAGTGGATTTATTTATATGGAGCCATCTTGACCTATTTGTCCACTTTAAATTGTCAACAACCAAACATAAGAGGGTCGACCCCTTTAATTTGACCTTACCATATACATAAATAAAATTTTACATGAAATAAAACCCTAGAAGGGTGACGTCATGCCCTAAGAGGGTGATGTAGGCTCTCCAAGCGCAATGTCAAGCATGAGGAGGGACACATTGGGCCTCCAAAGCCCATGTGTCATGCCAAAGTGTCAAGCCATGGTCTGCTCCTGTTAAGCCACCTCTGGAACCATCTCATCCATCAAACCCTATCCCTCCAAGGTGATGTTAAGGGATAAGAAGTGACTTCCCAGGCCTCTAAAGGCCAACGTCTAAGTGGAGGAGGGTGCAACCTCATCCTCTAGCAATGCCAAAGTGCCTCCAAAGGTAACTTCTTCCACTTCAAGGTGCAATGCTCATCATCAATTATGGCCCATATGTGGGGTCTAACATCCATCCTGTCGGCAAGATCTTGCAAAGACAAACAAGTACGCCCTCCAAGGGTCCACAAGTCACACGAATCATGCCAAGTGTGGCATATTTAATACAATAACCACCCATACATGTGCATCAAATACCCCTTTCAAGTTAAACAAATGCTCAAAGACCTTATAATTTTTACCTAATTTAGGTATGGGAGGGGTGTCATGGTGCCTTATTAGGTAGGTCAATCCCCAAGTCAAAGAGTGTTTCCCATGAATACCCTATCTATACCATGTAGTGAGTATGAGTTGGATTGGGGTAAGACTTCTAATCATGGGGTTCTTAACATACAAGGGTTCATATTGTCTCATTCATGGGTGCCTTTGTGGAGGGTGTGTTGCATCCTTCATTTGCAATGCAACCTTTTTCCAAGCCATTTCCTTTAACTTGTTATGGTCTGAACATTGAGTACTATGTGCAATAGAATGTAAGGAGTATCACAATGCGACTTGAAGTTAGAAACACACAGAGTTTCATATGCAATGGAAAGTCAGAGACACCACAAAATGCATTTCCCCAACAAGCGGAACATTTATTAATTATATGTTTTCTTTTACAAGTCCTTCATTTTTATGGAGAATCATTTTGTTGTTCTCGGGACCTTAGGGAAAGAATATAGAAGGATAATGTATGCATTTTAACTTTATATAGCTACAAGACCTCTAGGCCTTCATCCCTTTTTTCCCATGAAATGAGGTACAAGCCCTTCTTGGGGTCAATACACCTGAAAACCCAAAAGATGAGGAAGTGGAGGGGAGGAAATGTGTAAAGTGGTAAGTATGAGTGAGGAATCATACAATGACCCTTCAAGGAGACCCCCCAGTAGCAACCCTTTCCCCGAGGGTCATCCACTTACTAGGAAACCATGTCAACCACCAAACTGAAATAAGGAAAACGATATAAATTCCAAGCAAACATTCCATAATCAAGAAAGGACTCTTTGCAACATGCTCAAATGCTTCAAATATTAAAGTGACACTAACCATGATACCAGACTTGTCACCTCATGAATCAAGACTTGTTTTCCTCTGAGAGCCAAGCTGATTTAGTGGATGTTTCTTTATTGTTGGTGATGAGTGGTGATCCAAACATGACTAGGAGGGACCCTGTGGGCTTTGCTAGTCAATATGTCTGTCGGTACTCCATGTCTGCTACCTGTGGGCCTCGAGACATGATATTCTTAGTTACCCCTAGCTTGGGGGGCTAAAACCTCGATCAAAATTTCTAAGCAAGGATATTTTCTCACTACTAACTTGAGCAGGTACTTGCAGATGAACTCATATTCTATATATGCAGTCTCAAATTATCAAAAGATGGCTATGCTAATTAGAGGATTCTTGAATTTTCTTAAGACTTTCACTAGCCCATTCCCTCAATGAAAATCGATTGTAATTTCCTTTAGGAATCCCTCCCAAGTTGATAAATCGGATATGCACCCATATGATCAAGCCTAAAGGGCTATC
The DNA here is from genome assembly GCA_009831015.1 of Picea engelmannii. Lineage (NCBI taxonomy): Eukaryota > Viridiplantae > Streptophyta > Pinopsida > Pinales > Pinaceae > Picea > Picea engelmannii. The sequence goes on along the minus strand of ML780894.1, from coordinate 59,317 downwards.
AGAACTTTACTTCTCAGAAACTCCTAATCAGGAGAGACAAGCATGCAACTATCAAACTTTTCCCCGAAGTCCAAGAGCTAACAGGGTATCAGATATCCTTTATCATAGATTTTTCATTGGGGTATATTGTATATAAGTTATTATAACATCCCGAAATTTGAAGACCGACAGTCTTTAGACTCTTCATTGTTGGCTTTTACCCATCACAAAAAATAGTGTGTGACACACAACCTTTTTCCTAAAAGAATTCTTCCAATAGATTGTTATTGATACAAAGTGGGTTCGCCTTAACATATATCCTCTACAACACGACTTCATTTCGAGTGATGATTGGTATAAGGGCAGCGACAAAGGAAATAGGAGTCAGGGACATGTGGTTTAGTCTCTTGGATACTCATGCACACTATTTTTCATTATATTAACGGAACCGCCATATCTCATTGGTTGACCTAATAGTAAAGAATGATTAATCATCTCCACATACAATGCCTTCTCTCTACAAGCACAAATTTTGAGACACATAATATACCTTCGGGGAATCCCCATCAGAACAAAAGGTAATCATGCACGCGAGTTTCTTTTGAGAGCCATCCTTTCCGAAGACTCGCCTTTCTGAAAATTGTTCTTTATGAAGTCTCGTCGTCTTGATAACATATTATTCTAAAATGATCGTTTGAGGATCACCTTTCTGAAACATTGGTTTGTCATAGGCTCCTCTTGAAAGGCCACCCTTATGAAATCTTAGTTTCCCTAAGACTCGAACTTCCGATAAGCTTTTCAGAAGAAATATTTTCCGAAGGCACAAACTCTTGAGACCCCTCTTTCCAAAAATCTCTATTCTGATGGAATTCTTCAGAAATGTATTAATGACATTGTACAACAATCATTTTTTCATAGAATACACCCACGTGAAACATTCAATATGGAGTGTGCTAAGAAACTAAGCAAATTAAAACCTAATTTAGGAGGGTTTTCGCACATAGTCTAATACATTGTTGTAACAATATCTATTGTTATCATCTCATACTCGCATTATTTCATATCTTGCAGGATGTCTAAGGCTCTAATTGCAAAAGCTACAATGAAAAGAGGCCTAGGAACCATATAGAACCCTTCGATGTGGGGAAAATCTCACGACACACTGATAATAGCATATACCCACTACCATGATGGTCTGGAAGACTACCTAACCTAGAGCCAAATGTACAAGATGTTTTTGAAAGAAGACTTTTCGCCTGAGGATGAGGACTTAAATGTGTATCATAACATCTGGGTAATTGGACTATACGTTATAACAACCAGACCAACTCTCATGCCATATATTGATGCAAGGAGGTGGGTATTTTCCCATTTGGATAAGGATGCTTGCGTCATACTTAATGAAAGAAAGCAATAACGTCACTGAGGACAAAGGATATTCACATCTGGTATACGCTACCTACACCGATATCGGCATTGAATATAGAATTGATGGATAAATTCACAAATAAACATGAAGACATAGAAGAAGTGATTTAGGAATGGTGGCAGGAAGGAGCAGCTATTCCACCAAAGGACAACTAAGTGTTTTTGACACACAATATGAAGGAGCCCTATAGGTTGTTGTTCACCATGATATGCAGGTTGTACGGTGAGGATAATAACATACATTTCAAGAGGGAATGGACCCATATGGATCACTACATAGTAGAGAATGGGAATGTCTTCAATTGGGTTCAATTATTGTCAATCAATACTTTGAAACAACAAGGAAAGCTCTGATGTTGAAAACCCCAGGTTTTTACATGTCAACTTATTTAATTGATGTTATATGTGCTACAACTATTTTTCCTCGAATGGGATGGGAATGGAACCCTAGTTTATTCCCTATTGATGTTTACTATTTTCAATCATGGGAGGATATCTCTAGGAATCATCTGTATGAAATATGTGAGCTTTTCTTTGTACCCCAGTATACTCTCATTTATAAGCATAACCCCCTGAGAATATTTGCAGAAGCCATGAAGGCCATTAAAGAAATCGAATATTGCTTTGTTGGGAAACACTATGCCTACATTAGGGTTTTTGGTAGCATGTGTACCCCTCACCTGCTTCCTAAATACATCCCAGAGAAATTAATAATCAGAGAGATAGCATACCAAACGATAAAGGTTGGGATTACAACTGTGTTGTCCACCAAAATAAAGAGATAGTGGCCAAAGTTCCCTATAACTAGTTGCGTTGTCCACCTATTCAAAGAGATATTGGCCAAAGTTCCCTATAATTGTAGGGAAATAGACCCTAACAAAATTTTCCCATGCCAAAAAGGATGCAAAATCCCTAAAGGAATTACTTTTGTGTGTAGAAAAACCCAGACAATATGATCCTAGAGGGGTAGTTGAAACTCATGTGAAATATGTAGGTTTAGCGCACTCCATCCAGCATGAAGGGAGACCCCAAGAAGATATTTTCAGGGGAACCATGTCTTTTGAAGAAGCTTTGTTGAAAATTAGAGACAAAAAAGAAAAGGAGACACTAAGGTTGTTGGAGGAAGAAAAGGGAAAAGAGATTAAGCAACAATTGGATACATTGATCACACATGACATCATCCAAGAAGTGGCCAGAAGAAAGGCCACATAAGAAAATCAAAAGGAGAAATACAATAAGGCCTTAGAGGCTAATGAAATTTACAAGAAAAAGCAAGCAGAACATGTAGCATCAACAATAAAGGGTACAGACCAAGAAGCATCCAAGAATGCAACAGAAGAGAAATAAAGAAAAAAAGAGGAGAAAGAAGAAGTTGCAAAGAAGAAAGATTAGAAGGAAAGAGAAGAGAAAGTGAAAGCAAAGAAACAAAAGGAAGTAGAAAAGATGAAAGATGCATAAGAAGCAAAGAAACAAGAAGAAGCAATGAAGAAGAAATTTGCAAAAGAAGGAAAGAGGAAAGAGGAAGAAGAAAACAAAAAGAAAGTACAAGAAGCAGTTGTTGCGCAAAGATTGAAAGAAAAGAAAGAAAAAGTTGCACTCTTAAGCTCATTTCTAAAGTTTCATACACCAGGGACACTCATAGACTCCATAATCCCACTAAATATTATACCAGCATGTATAGATATCAATACTAAAGAGGTAGTGGTATTTGAAGACACCTTACCAGATGTGGGAACAAATTTTTACAGTAAGTCTAAAAGGAGGATAGACACCGAATCTAATAAACGCCAAAGTCTAATTGAAGAACCCACATGATCAGAATCAAAGGAGAGATCCATTGCATGGCCATTGGGAAGTGACCCCAAAGAGAATGTCATAGAAACTTTAACCCTCCATGCATTTGCAGGGGCTAACTTCAATACAATAGGTGAATTAAGTGCTACTTTAGATGACTGCATGCTTTGAGTATCTTCACTAGAAGAGCAATTGAAACAACATGAGGAACATATGGACATACACTTCACACAGGAAATGAAGAACACAAAACACCTACACAAGGTTGAAGTCGATAACTTTAAGAACCAACATTCACAGAAAGTAGGCCAACTCAAGAAAGAGTATTAAGAGCGGGTGGATATATCAAACAAGCAAAAATAGAATATCTTTGAATTGGAGCACCAACTGCAACAACTGAAAGTCACCATGGAGAAGAATAGACAAGAGAGGAGTGCTATGAAGGTGGTCAGAGATGGGGCAGTAGAGGTAAACAAGAAGTTAAGAGAAACACAATCACGGGTCTTCCATGCATTATGATATATTCAAAGACATTATGAGGACATGGTAGTGCTACAAGATCAAGTTAATGAATAGAGAAGTCAATACAACGATGCCCAACGCGCCTTTGAAAAGGTGGCATACTAGAAATAAAGACACACTCGGGCACCCAAGGATTTTCCTAGATATAGTATGAAATAGAAGGTGAAAAATCAAATTTTATTTGATTCCTATAAAGAAATATATGATGAAGAGAAGGAAGCTAGGGAGATGGGCACCAAAGCATGCATCGGAATTTGGAACTCTTCAGGTCCTAGTGAACTGAAATTGAAATATGTAGTAGAACACAAAGACACTAGCAAAGAGGAGGTAAGCCATATTGAGTAGATAGATAAAGACAATTTACACAAGTATTTGATAAATCTTATCAACTTGAACACTTCGGCCAAGGATTATGTTAAGAAAATCAAACAAGAAATCAAAAGAGATGTGGTCACAAAGATTTGTGATGGGGAGCTCCAGTTGGAGAAGATGGAGTTATAAAGGTTATAAGAATTCCACGTGAACTTTGAATTGTGGACTGCTTATATGGAGAAGAAAACATCCGAACATCCAACCCCATAGTCTTATGTATCATTTCATTTACAAGTCTTTCAAATTCTGTTAAAATCCAATTGTAATATGAACTGTCCAGAATAGGGATTAAACAGTCGGTGTAACTAAAGAGACTTTCTTAATTTTATAAAATAGAGCTCAAGACATGGAACAATGACTTTTTCCCATTGTACACAAGAGATGGTACTATTACCTCTAGTTGAATAAAGAGCAAGAGAAAATTTTTGGAAATTGTGATTGTTAATGAATGTGCATGAGATTATTCTTTGCATGTTTGTTCTTGTTTAAGTATTATTAAAAATTGTTGTATGAACTATTTCTACATTAATGTTTAAGATGCTTATGATTTCACTTATTTCCATATGGGTACATAAGTAATGTTTACAGTTAAAATCTGCAACTACTTGTGATATACCTATAGCATTATCGTTTTATTTCATTGTTAATAGACATGGATTGTTTTCGTCTTTGATAATACTACTTTTTGTTGGAGAAATTTCTATATTCGACACACTAGTTCAGTGGGAGTTAACTTACTAGTTCCATTTTAGACTTTCTAATTTTAGACCATCACTATTATGCATGCATTCCTAAGAAAATCTCATTGCAACTCACTACTTCTTCGCTTTTCTTAATTATCGGATGTCATTGCCTATATGAGTGAATATCACTCGCTCATTAAACAGATTATAATATACATTGATTCTCATTCTTCATATTGTATCTCTCTTCCTTTTCTTGATAAGATTTGTTTGTGTATGTTTTATCTAGGTCTCCTGTGCAGGTTTCCATGAAACACTGACATGGTATCAGAACCGAGCTTCTTGGAGCAACCCAGACAAGCTAGAGAAGAGAGAAAGATGATTTAATTATTGAGTAAACCTAGTTTTTGCCATCATCGTAGCCTATCCCTATCAAAAGGTGCGACAATTGGAATCGACGTAGTCTATCCATTGCTAGGGTGCGATGGTCAATCGACAAAATCTATCCCTTGCTAAGGTGCGACGGTCGCACTCAAACTTATGAATTTTTTTTTTCAGGAATCATCGCAGCCTATACATAGCCAAGGTGCGACATCGTCGCACTGTATTCTTCACCAGGGTGCAATGTTTAGTTTTCCACAATCGACGCACCCTATCCATTGCTAGTGTGTGACATAGTCGCACTGTATCCTTCTCTAGGGTGTGACGATTCAGTCTAACCTCTAGAAAATTGGTTTTCTGCAGTAAAACAACCATATCTCGAAATCCACAATTTGGGTCGGGATGAAAGTTTGACCAGAGACGTTTAGCATAGGGATGCTCATGCACACCAAAAATATCCAAAACTCACATCGTATTTTAGAAGATATATTTGTTTTATCATATCTATAGCTACCATAGAACCGTCTGTCATATCTCAGAATCCACGATCTAGGTTTTCAGGATCTTTTCAGAATCAATAGCAAGGATGGAGATGATGCAAATTCTTCAATCAAGTTTGGTGATAATACTCACACTGTACAACTATTTTGAATGGAATCCGAAGACCGCATTCCAACTCAAAAGAAAATGATTGTATAATTTGACGATGGCGATAGAAATAGAACCTACATCAGCGCTTGAGAAGACCAAATGGGCAAACCGTAAGGATGAGGCCACACGACTACTTCTTGAGTTAATCTCCATTGATTTATGGTTTCATGTTGCCACATGCAAGACTCCAAACGAGATCTGGACCACCTTGGAAGGACTCTTTGGAAAGCAGGATGAGATGCGAGGTCATATGCTTGAGGTAAATTTGAATATCTTAGACCCTAACATTTTTGATAATATACATTATTTCTTTACTAAATTTAAATCTTTGATATTAAGCTTGGGTGAATGTGGTATTGACAAGTCTACAAAAGAGAAACAACTTATTCTAACAATCTTGGCCAACCTAGGACCAGAATATGGTGTATTTGTCTCCAATTTCCATTATGGCGGATGTTTTTTGGGAGCAAATTGGAAAATGCCTATGATGGCTTAGTTCATTGAGTCTCTCACACAAGAGCAGACAAAAATCATACAGATGGGCCTCGTGAAAGATCCCAAAGCACATGCACTCACCATGCATGATGGAAAATGGTCATCCAATCAGAAATCAAAGCAGAAACAAAAGGAGATATTACATCCAGAGTCAAAGAATGAGGGATATTCCAAACCCTTCAAGGATTCTTCAGGTTTCAAAGATTCTTCAAATTCCAAAGGGAAGAAGAAGAAGGGAAAGCAGTGCACATATTGCAATAAACCGAATCATGAAGAATCACCATGCATGAAGAAGCAGATCGATCTTATGACACGGGTACTTCAAAAGAATAACCTTGGAGACTTCATTCCTAAAGGAGCCAAGAAGAATAAGGAAGAATACCATGCACCTAACAAAGGTAATCATCGTGCTTTGGTTGCAATTAATTCCTCATTTGATTCATGGATTATAGATTCTGACGCATCACATCATATGGAAGCTAAAGAGGAAGCTTTTACTTCTTTGAGTTCATGCTCTGGACATCCTATTATCATGGGGGATGATACTCCAATAACAGTTGCAGGAGAGGGAAGAGTGGAACTCCCTAATGGAAGATTTGAGAATGTTTTACATGTTCCAAAGCTTTCTATAAATCTGCTCTCAATTTATCAGATCACTCAAATAGGTAAAAGGGTTGAATTTACATCAGATTCGGTTATTGTACTTGACATGCATGACAGTTCCATTATTGCAATTGGTGAGGTAGATCACAAATCACGGTTTTATAAGTTCAGTAAGTTTATTGACTATGACTCCTCTTTGCTACTTACACATGATAATGATAGTAGTAGAGTATTACATTAGAGATTTGGTCATTTAGACTTTAGGTACATGCAATGACTTTCCAAGCAAGGAATGGTCAAAGGCTTACCAGACATTCACTTTTCTGAAGGGGTTTGTGAAGGATGCATTCTTAACAAGCATCCTAAAGAGAAGTTTGAAAAGGGGAAGGCAAGGAGAGCCTCCTCTTCCTTGGAGCTTGTTCACAGTGTTCTCATGGGTCCATTTACACATTCATCCATCAACAAAGCAAGGTATGTTCTTACATTTACTGATTATTACTCACGCTATACTTGCGTTTATTTTCTTACACAAAAGTCTAAATTTTTTTAGCATATCAAAGACTTCAAAGCTCTAGTAAAGATACAAACTGGGAATAAAATCAAGATCCTCCATACAGACAATGGGGGGGAGTATATCAACAAAGATGTTCAGAATATTTGTCGTGAAGTTGGTATCGAGTTGCAGCACACAATTCCATACATTCCATAGCAGAATGGAGTTATTGAAAGCAAGAACAGGTCTCTCAAGGAGATGACCAATTGCATGTTGCATGCAAAAGCACTTCCTTCTGAGCTTTGGGCTGAAGCACTTAACTGTGTTGCTTACATACAAAACAAAACACCTCACAGATCTGTTGAGGATAGGACACCTTTTGAGGCTTGGACAGGTGACAAACCAGATGTCACAAACTTCTGCATCTTTGTATCTAGAGCATGGGCCCATATTCCTTCTAAAAAGAGGAAATCCTTAGATCCATAGACCACACCTTGCATAATTGTGGGATATCCAGATGATGCGAAGGGATACATATTGATTCATCCCTCTGCAGACCGACTAATCATTGAGCACAGTGTTCAGTTTGGGGAGAGTCCTTTGCATGCACCTCCAGTGAAAAATGCAAAGACTCTTGTGCTTCCATCAATTCCAGACATCAGATATGATGATTCCAAACACTCAATAGCTACATATTCAGACACAGATTTAGAGGATTTTGTACATGTAGATGAGCAGGTAGTACAGCCAAATGAGGAGCTAACATCGGAGCTTCAAAAAATGCCCAAGTGGGCACAATCCACACTTTAGGCAACATGCAACCTTGCAGGGGATCCATTGGATTTGAGGAGGACTCAATCTTAGCACGTGGATCCTTCTCATGTACTTTCATCTTTTGAACCAACGATGATCCGTCAGGATTTTTTAACGACTTATGGTTGAGTTTTAATTTTGCATGCGTTAATTAACCATTTGAGAAAACTTAGTGAAAGAATGAGGAAAGAAGAGGAATTATTATAGCCATATACATATGTACAGATCTGAAATGCAATAAAAGATAGCAAACCATAACACGCAGATTGATAACGGAGTTCGGCACAACTTTGCCTACGTCTCCGGGCCTTTTTCTCTGTGGGGAAGGCTTCTTTATTTCTGTTCGAAAGCTCAAAAGTACATCGTTGCAATTCCAAATGGCTACAAGACTAATCTGGTCATGTTCATCCAGATCTCTAGAACCATGCAAAGAAAATGGCACGCAAAACGAACGTCCGGAGCTCCCAGAAATGGTCCGACAGCGTCTCCTCCTCAAAAGCTTCTCTGCCTCAAACTGGCTTTGGCTTGGCTTCTCTTCAGCATCATTCTGCTCTGAATGCCCTCAAAGTTGTTCCCATGGCCTCAAACAGGCCTTGGTTATATAGCTGGGAAGTTGGTTGCTCATCTCCAACTTCCTCCAAAAAATTAGGCTCCAAAAATGCCCAATAACTCCCAAAAATGGAGTAAATACATTAAAAATGGGCCTAATTACATTTAAAACTCAAAAAGTGGTTAGAAAACCCACTTTAAACTATAATATAGTTATATTTCGGGCTTTATCCCCCGAGCCTTGGCGTGATCGTATGGCTCCATATGGCCGAGTGCCAGCCCAAAGGGCTGTGCGCTGCCCCCCCCCCCTTTCACACTAACTCCTGGTCGTTGTGTTCACATAGGGCCATGGGCCTCACCATGTTATAACCGCGTGCTAACCGTTGAAACCGCGCATAACTGCATACATTGCGCTCCTTTGGTGGTCGGAACTCCCGGTCATATGGCGCATTCCAAAACCCACAGCTAAGTTTCAATTCCCGCGCACACACAATCTCGGGCTATATGTTATACAACACAGTCATATATATATAATGCAAATGAATACGGGCTGGGGCCAAGCCCCGGCCCGACCTCCCGCCAAATTCAAACATATGTGAAATTAAATATAAAACTACACACATGTATGTTAAGAACCATACGATGGTCCGTTGGTCGGAAGAGCTTTGTGAAGGCATAACCGGTGGGGAGGTCCGGGGTTCGAATCCCCCGGACTCCATAAATTTTTGACACAGACCATATTGACCAATACCGGGGTGCCACGTGGCAGCCCATGATTGGGCCACGTGGCACCCAATCATTCGACCAAATAATTGCCACGTGTCAACCGATGATTCGTCCACGTCAACAGCCGTACTGCCTCGTCAACCTTGCCACGTAAATCACCGCGTCAGCTTCCATACTGTCTAGTCACCTTGCCACGTCACTTCTGCCACATCAGCGTACAGACCTTCCACGTCAGCGTCCGTACGGACTGTACGGACTGCACAGTCAGCAAAATTTTTTTGCCTGTTTGACTTTTCAGACAGAATGCGATATCTTCTCCATACGGACTCCGTTTGACAAAGTAAATATACCACCGGAATCAGGAAGACGAGACGGACGCAATGGTATTGGTTTCGTTGGATTCTGAGCACTTTCATTTTTGAGCATTTTTCAAGCCCTGTCAGGCTTCTGAATCCGATTTCGGATCAAACGATGCCCATGCATTGCTATATGGTTCAATATTCTGATCCACATACCTACAATGAGGTTGTTGGAAATCCACTATGGGAAGAAGCCATGCAAGAGGAGCATGACTCTCTCCTAGAGAATCAGACTTGGGATCTAGTTCCACTTCCATCAGGGAGGAAGCATCTCAAATGCAAATGGGTCTATAGGACCAAGAGAGTAGCAAATTGTCAGGTGAGAAGGTATAAGGCCAGATTAGTTACAAAAGGATTTCAACATATTCATGGGATAGATTATGATGAGACCTTTGCAACTGCAGCAAATATGGACTCCAGTCACTTGGCTCTAGCCAATACAGTAGCTAAAGGATGGGAAGTTCACCAGATGGATGTGAAGAATGTTTTTCTTCATGGTGACCTTTCATAAGAGATCTACATGGAGAAGCCGCAGGGGTTCATTCGGAACTCATCTTTAATATGAAGACCAAAGAAGTCTCTCTATGGCCTCAAGCAGGCACCTAGAGCATCATATGAAAATATGGATTCTTACTTGCTTTCACATGATTTTTTTAGATGTAATTCTTATTGGATTACTGAGAGGGGGCGTGAATCAGTAATAGAGAAATTTAATCCTTTTTAACCATATAATCCAAGTGTTATATCAATGTAACATTATCATCCAATAACTATAGAGTAAACAAACAGTGAACAAATGAACAATAATACACATACACAGTAAACCAGAGTTTTACGTGGAAACCCAAAGCGGGAGAAAACCACAGAATGCTTTTTCTTATATGTCTTGAAGAATTACATTCATTGGAAACACCAACTTCCTTTGTTTTCCAGCTGCAACTGGAAGGAGGCTCCAACCCCCTTATTTCTCACGCTACAACCTTAGGGAAGCTCCAACTCCCCTATTCTCTAGATACAACAAGAAGGAGGCTACAACCCCCTATGTTCTCCAGCTACAACTAGAAGGTGGCTACAACCACCTATCCTTTCCACGTCCAACCACCCTGAAGTAGAAGTAGAATGATGAAACCACTGTCACATTATCACTGTGAGATATACTGTTGTAAACCTATACCAATAAACCTGCACCATCAACTTGTACCAATAAACATGAACCATGCATCAACCTGTACCTCGACCTGTAATCAACCTGTACCATAAACAAGTGCATCAACCATGCACCAACTTGTACCTCAACCTGTAATCGACCTGTACCATAAACAAGTGCATCAACCATGCACCAACCTGTACCAAACAACATGTAATCAACTTGTACCATAAACAAGTGCATCCAACCATGTACCAAGTATGTACCAATCATGTCTCAACTACTCATCAACTATGACTCATCAATATGTACCAACATCATCAACTATACACCTCATGTATGTGCCAACT
>ML780894.1:23877-47842 GCA_009831015.1 Picea engelmannii | reverse complement strand
ACCATGTACCCAACATGTACCTTAACCAAAAGCCCTCATCAATTTCATCATCCAAATATGATTTGTAACTCTGTAATAGACCTGGTGTATATGATCACATACCTACAAACCTTCCTTAACTTTCACAACAAGAGACTAGCATTGTCATCAAACTTTTCTTTAGTCTCGCATGACTAGTTTGGGATTAGTCAACAACCCTAACTTGAAATAATCATAACTATGTACCTGTAATGAATAAAGATCTGAAAATAGTACAAAATGTTCTTCAGTTTGTTTTATGCAATTCCTCCAGGTGTCACTACTTGGAACCTCTCAGAAAAGGAGTTATAGCAAGAATGACACACCTTGCTAAATTATGGCTTATTCTAGAGAGCGACCTTGTAGAGTGTGCTCCACACATAATATTTGTTGAATGGATCTGAAAATGTTACACATAATACTACAGACTGTACTCTAACCAATACATCTGGTCTTACTGAATTTGGATCTGTTATGAATAAGTTATGACGTTTTTACCCGAAACACTTGTTTTAGACTAGTTTCAGGACTAACCACAAACCCTATTTTCCACTGAGTGTAACTCCAAAAATACAATGACCCACAAGATGAAATTTTTACCATAGATACTTGGATATATTTCCTCAATGGCCTAATAATTGAACAGTCTTAATCATTCTATAAAAAAAATTATTGCGAAAATGGTGATATGACCTGTAAATAACATACCTTAGAAAGCATCATCAAAAGAATTTATCCTCCCTTAAATTTCGGCCTTCTTTTCTTCACCTTCCCTATGAAATTCGGCTTAGATATCCTTTGTTTACCTCAGTCACCTATATATATTCAATATTCTCAAGTGTGATATAAAATGAGAGAGCCTTGCCTCTTATTTATACTCTCCAAGTAGCTTCCTTAGAAGCATCTTCTAGGTCACTTTGCCCACTTTCCTTATTTTAGGGTTAATCCACTTCTAATTTCTCCATTAAATTTATTATTTAAATAATTTATTTTGTATTCACTTTGAATTATAGTACACTCATCACTTCACTTTATTATTTACTTTCTAAAATCTCTTAAACCACTTTGACTACTTTGACCTTTTGGGGCTTCTAGATGACATATGAGGGTCCTCCAACTTCTTAAGGCCATAACTCTCAAACCGTGAGGAGTTATGTGACGTTCCACATACCACTAGAAATGGAATGACATGTACTATCCATATAGAATAGTATTACATGCAAATATATCAAAACTCATACCATTATCCATCAAACAAACTTGGGTCCATTACCCAAACATGGGTTCTCCAACTTCTCATGGCCATAACTCTCTAACCGTGAGGAGTTATGTGACGTTCCACATACCAATGGAAATGGAATGACATGTACTATCCATATAGAATAGTATTACCTTCAAATGTATTAAAACTCATACCATTATATATGAAACAACCTTGGGTCCATTACCCAAACCTTTGTGCTACCGGAATTCGCTACTAAACTTTCTTCAAGGGTTGACATCAATGACAACCAACCTTAATCAACAATATCCCCCTTTAGCATTGATGGAAACACTCTGATGCAATACTGAAATCATTTCATGCAATATTGAAGTCATATCACTCATGCTCCCAATGGAACCATGCCTCTGTCCTCTGCATCTTTGTGACCATTGCTCCCCCTGGAATTATGCCTCTGTCCTCTACATCTGATAAATCTCTCCCCCTTTGACATCAATGCAAAATGAATCTTTCCATCTGGGGCTACTCCCCCTAACTGAACTTTCATCTTTATGGTGCTTCCTTGTGTACATCTAAGACATATAAGATAAGCATTCAAAAGCATTCATTTTGGAGTAGAAATAACTCCAAGTCTCTAGCGAAGATACTCAAAGGCTTCCTGTGGAAGTGGTTTTGAAAAGATGTATGCTACTTGTTCTTTTCTTTCCACATACTCAAATCTAATGTTCTTTTCTGCAACTTGTTCCCGTAGAAAGTGATACTTGATTGGAATGTGCTTCGTCTTGGAGTGCATCACCAGTTTCTTTGAGATACTGATAGCGCTTGTATTATCACAATAGATTGGAATTGGCTCATCATACTCAACCTGTATATCTGTCAGATTTTGTTTCATCCAAAGAACTTGTGCACAGCATGTTGTTGCTGCAATATACTTTGCCTCGACTGTAGATAGAGATATTGATGATTGTTTCTTGCTTAGCCATGATAATAAACACTCACCCAAGTAGAACACTGCTCCACTGGTGTTTCGTCGGTCATCAATACAACCTGTCCAATCTGCATCTGTGTAGGTAATTAGAGATAGATCCTTTCATTTTGGATACCATAATCTAAACTCTTATGTTCCTTTGAGATATCTGAAAATCGTCTTCACTGCTAACACATGTGATTCCTTTGGTGCTACTTGAAATCGTGCCACCTGTCCAACTGCCTGGATTACATCTGGTCTGGATGTTGTCACATATAGTAGGCTACCAATCATTGACCTGTATTGCCTCTGATCTTTATACTTTGAATCATCATCTTTGCTTAACCTGCAACTGGTTTGCTTGGGACTGATAATTGGTTTACAATCTTCCATTCCGAACTTCTTTAGCATTTTGTTGGTATACTTGGTTTGAGAAATAAAAATTCCTTGGTTTCTTTGACGTATATGAAGTCCCAGAAAGAAGGATAGTTCTCCAAGCAATGACATTTCGAATTCATTCCTCATATCCTTTGCAAATTTCTGGGTTAACCTCTCATCATCACTACAAAAAATAATATCATCAACACAAACTTCAATTAACAAAATACTATCTTGACTTACCTTGATGTAGAGGTTGTTGTCTGCACTTCCTTTTCTGAACCCTGCCTATTGTAGATATTTATCGAGTCTAAAGTACCATGCTCTAGGAGCCTGTTTTAGACCATACAAGGCCTTCTTTAATTTACACACATAATCTGTGTTCTCTGACAACTGAAATCCTTCTGGTTGTTCATTGTAGACTTCTTCAAGTTCCCCATTTATAAAATCCGATTTTATGTCCATTTGATACACTTTAATATTTTTGGAGCATGCATAAGCTAAAAGAAATCGGATTGCTTCCATTCTGGCAACTGGGGAAAATGTCTCTTCAAATTCAATTCCTTCAACCTGTGCATATCCTTTACATACCAATCTAAATTTGTTCCTTGTAACATGTCCATCTTCATTCAATTTATTCATGTATACCCACTTTGTGTCGATCACATTTTTATCCTTTGGTCTTGAAACCAATTCCCAAGTGTCATTTTTCTCTATTTAATCCAATTCTTCATCCATGGCATTGTTCCAAAATTCATCCTTACTAGCCTCTTCAAAATAGGTTGGTTCAATCATAGATGTGAATGCTAGGTGCGTTTGTTTTGGTGAATGGATTCTTCTTCTAGTCTCAACTCTTGCGTCTTTGTTTTCAATAATCTGATATGAAGGATGATTCTTCTGTACTCGTATGCTAGGTGTTTTTGGAGTTACTTGCTGAAATTTCTCTTTTGTTTCTATCGGATCCTCTTTGTCTCCCCCTTCTTTTTCATCTTTTATTTCTTCTTCGTAAAGTTGTTCCATTGATTCATTTTCTTCTTCCTTTAATTCTTGCCTACCTGTTTCATCAATTGTTACATTGATGCTTTCCACCACTTTGTTCAATCTCAGGTTGTAACACTTGTATGTTTTTCTTGTACTTGAGTAACCAACAAGTACTCCTTTGTCCACACGAGAATCAAACTTTCTCATTCTTCCATCTTCACTTTTGATGCAGCATTTGCTTCCAAAAACTCTGAAGTGCTTCACATTTGTTGGTCTTCCTTTCCATAGCTTGTAGGGAGTTTTGTTAGTGTTGTTTCTGAGCATTACTCTATTTTGAATGTGAACTGATGTATGCACTGCATGTATCCAAAAAATATATGTCAATTTGGAATCCATTAGCATTGTTCGAGCCATTTTTTGTACTGTCATGTTCTTTCTTTCAACACCTCCATTCTGTTGAGGTGTCCTAGAAACGGAGAATTGTCTTTTTATTCCATAACTGCTGCAGTAGTCCTTAAATTCCTTTGAAGTGAACTTTCCTCCATTATCAGATCTCAAGCATTTGATTTTTGAATCCATTTCATTTTCAAACATTTCCTTGTAGATCTTGAAGTTTTCAAAAGCTTCTGACTTATTCTTGAGAAAGAAAACTGGGGTCGTTCTTGTATAATCATCAAATAATAACATAAATTATTTCTCACCTTTTAAGCCATTTGTTGTAGTTGGTCCAACTAGATCAGTATGCATAATTTCTAGTGGTCTTGTTGTTGAATATTCCTTTGATTTGAACCTGGTCTTTGTTTGTTTTCCTTGTTAACAATGCTTGCATAAAGTGTTGGTTGGTTTCGTGATCTAGGGCATTTCCCCGACTGCTTCTCTTTTGCTGACTTTCATAAGGTTATCAAAATGTATGTGACCCATTCTTCTGTGCCATAGCCAACTTTCATCTTCGTTTTCTAGACAACACTTTTCATTTCTAATTTCACTTAACACATATATGTTGCTTGAAGTTCTTGCAGCTGTAGCAATCAATTTTCCTGAACCTTCTTTTCTTATCTCGCACTTTTGTGAATCGAAAGTAACTTTATGACCTTGGTCACACATTTTACTCACACTTAGAAGATTATGTTTCATATCTTCTACTAGTAGAACATTTTCTGTCTTTGTATTCTTGTTCCCAATTCTAACTATGCCTTTTCCAATGATTTTGGATAAATCATCATTTCCGAAGGAGACTAATCCATCTCTTTCCTTTTGTAATGTAAGAAACATGTCTCTATCACCTATCATGTGTTTTGAACACCCACTGTCAACATACCAACCACGTTTCTTCTGCTTAGCTTGTAGAGCGAGTGTGTATTCTTCATTGCTATAATGATCATGCTTTCTTATCCATGTCCTTTTCTGAGGTTCATGTCTATGACTGGTGTTATTTTGTTGCGGTTCTCTAGGAGGGACTGCCATTCTGCAATCTTTGTCCATGTGTCCAAAATTGTTACATTTGTAACATTCCACTTCAGTGCTCAAAGATTCAAACCTGTTGTCACTTCTTCTCTGTGTTTCACTAGGCCTTCTTGGATAACCCCTTTGTGTATGACTTTCAAATTTGTTTTTGTTCATGTTGTTAGCTCTATAATTCACATCTTTATGTCTAAAATTATTACATGCATAACATCAACCAAAAAAGATAGTTTGATACCTGGGAGTTGAAGATCTTCTGAAATAAGGTACTCTTATGAATTCTTCTTCTTCCTGAGGCCTATCTGTCGGTTGTTGATTATGAAATATGAATCTTCTTAGTGGAAGAGTGTCCATGTAATCTTCCTTGTAGATATTCCTATCCCCCTTGATTGTTTCTGCAAAACTTTTTGGATATGTTTCTTGCTCTGTTGTTTTGGAGCTTGATCATTTTTCTTTCTGATTGTATCCAAGTTCGGACTTGTCATGATGAGATTTTTGACTGCTGATAATGTCATTCAAAACTTTTGAGTTGTTCTGCATATTTTTCTTTTGAAGATCCTTTCTTAATGTGACAATCTCTGCTTCCAAATTTCGAATGATCTTGTCTTTTTCTTCTAATTGTTCTTTGAGTCCTTCTTCAATTCTTTTATATTCTTCTATTTGAACCTTCAAATTTGTGATCATTTGTTCTAGTTCTTGAGTGTCTTCTTTCTTATCTAGTTCTGCTTGCAATTTCTTGTTTTTCTTCTTTTCTCTTCTAATAACTTCTATGACACACATTAATTCCTCTCAGTAGTCAACTTCTACCTCTTCAATTTCTTCTTCGACTTCTTCATATTCTTCTTCGGCTTCTTCATATTCTTCTTCGAAGTCTTCTTTATCAAAGTCTTCTACTGCCATGAATATAACTCTTTCTGTCTCACTGTCACTGACTTCATCTTCATTTGATGATGAGATGTCTTCTTTGGTGCACAAGCTTTTCTTGAAAACTTTCTTTGTGGTGCTTTTGCTTTTATATGTTTGTTTGTCTTTTGAGTAACCTTCATCATTTCTCTTTTTCTTATAAGGACATTTGTTAGCAAAATGACCAATACCATCACAATTAAAACAAATTAAAGGAAGTTTACCTCTATACCTACCATCGGTTCCCTTGTTCAGTCTTTTGACAAATCTTGCCACTTATTCATCATCTTCTGAGACGTCACTGTTGTTGCTATGTTCTTCTTTTTGCCTTTCCTTTTTCTTTGACTTTTTGGATGCTTTGAAAGTTGCTTCTTTTATATTTGGATTTTCCTGTTCAATTCTCATTTCATATGTTATGAAGATTCCATGTAATTCGTCCATGCTTATTGAGTTTAGATCTGATCTTTCTTCTAGTGTTGATATCTTATGGTCAAATCTCATAGGAAGAGGTCTTAGTACTTTTTGAACAATTACAAATTCTTTGATTTCTTATCCCAATCCTATGATTGCATTTACTGTTTCATCAACTCGTAAAAAGTAAGCTGCAATATTCTCATCTTCCTTCATCAAGTTGTTCGAACTGACCTTTGTAAGTTTGAAGATTTGTTGCTTTGACTTTTGAATCTCCTTCATAAATATTTTGAAGTTTGTCCCAAATCTCTTTAGCGGATTTACAATGTGCAACTTTGGTGAATATCGTTTCACTAAGACCATTCAAAAGTGCATTTTTGGCTTTGGAATTATTCTGACCGAGTTTCACTGCTTTGTCATTTGTTGGAAGAATTGTTGGTGTTGTGTATCCATCTACAATTGATTGCTAAATTTCAAATCCTTGTGCCTGTATATATGTTTTCATCCTTATGCTCCAAATGCATACTTCTGTCCATTGTGGTATTCCATTTTTATACAAGTTGTTGCTCTCCATGATCTACCTTTCAGTGGTTAAACTGATTTATGAAGGAACCGGCTCTAATACCAATTGTTGGATTACTGAGAGGGGGGTCAATCAGTAATAGAGCAATTTAATCCTTTTTAACCAAATAATCCAAGTGTTATATCAATGTGGCATTATCATCCAATAACTACAGAGTAAATAAGCAATGAACAAATGAACAATCATACACATACACAATACATCAGTGTTTTATGTCGAAACCCAAAGCGGGAGAAAACCACAAAATGGTTTTTCTTATATGTCTTGAAGAATTACATTCATTGGAAGCACCAACTTCCTTTGTTTTCCAGCTGCAATTGGAAGGAGGCTCCAACCCCCTTGTTTCTCAGGCTACAACTTGAGGAAAGCTCCAACTCCCTTATTCTCTGGCTACAACCAGAAGGAGGCTACAAACCCCTATGTTCTTCGGCTAAAACTGGAAGGTGGCTACAACCACATTTCCTTGCCCCGTCCAACTGCCCTAAAGTAGAAATAGAATGATGAAACCATTGTCACACTATCATTGTGAGATATACTGATGTAAACATGTACCAATAAAACTACACCAAACAACTTGTATCAATAAACTTGAACCATGCATCAACCTGTAATCAACTTGTACCATAAACAAGTACATCAACCATGCACCAACCTGTACCTTAACTTGTAATCAACTTGTACCATAAACAAATGCATCAACCATGCATCAACTTGTACCAAACAACATGTAATCAACATGTACCATAAACAAGTGCATCCAACCATGTACCAAGTATGTACCAATCATGTGTCAACTACTCATCAATATGTACCAACATCATCAACTATACACCTCATGTATCTGCCGACTCATCAACTACTTGTCTCAACCATGTACCCAACATGTACCTTAACCAAAAGTCTTCATCAATTTCATCATCCAAATATGATTTGTAACTATGTAATAGACCAAGTGTATATGATTACATACCTACAACCTTCCTTAACTTTCACAACAAGAGACTAGCATTTTCATTGAACTTTTCTTTAGTCTCACATGACTAGTTTGAGATTAGTCAACAACCCTAACTTGAAATAATCATAACTATGTACTTGTAATGAATAAAGATCTGAAAATAGTACACAATGTTCTTCAGTTTGTTTTATGCAATTCCCCCAGGTTTCACTACTTGTAACCTCTCATAAAAGGAGTTATAGAAAAAATGGCACACCTTGTTGAATTCTGGCTTATTCTAGAGAGCAACCTTGTAGAGTGTGCCCCACACGTAATATTTGTTGAATGGATATGAAAATGTTACACATAATACTACAGACTGTACTCTAACCAACACATTGGTCTTACTGAATTTGGATCTATTATGAAGAAGTTATGACGTTTTTACTCGAAACACCTATTTTGGACTAGTTTCAAGACTAGCCACAAACCCTATTTTCCACAGAGTGTAATTCCAAAAATACAACGACACACAAGCTGAAATGTTTACCACAGATACTTGGATATGTTTCCTCAACGGCTCATCAATGTCACGGTCTGAATCATTATATAAAAAAATTAATTGCGAAAATGGTGAGATGACATGTAAATAACATACCTTAGAAAGCACCATCAAAAGAATTTATCCTCCCTTAACTTCCGGCCTTCTTTTATTCACCTTCCGTCTGAAATTTGGATTATATATCCTTTGGTTACCTCAGTCACCTATAGATATTCAATATGTTCAAGTGTGATATAAAATGAGAGAGCCTTGCCTATTATTTATACTCTCCAAGTAGTTTCCTTAGAAGCATCTTCTAGGTCACTTTGCCCACTTTCCTTATTTTAGGGTTAACCCACTTCTAATTTCTCCATTAAATTTATTATTTAAATAATTTATTTTGTATTCACTTTATTTATTATCACTTCACTTTATTATTTACCTTCTAAAATCTCTTAAACCACTTTGATTACTTTGACCTTTTGGGACTTCTAGATGACATATGAGGGTCCTCCAACTTCGTAAGGCCATAACTCTCAAACTGTGAGGAGTTATCTGACGTTCCACATACCACCAGAAATGGCATGACATGTACTGTCCATATAGAATAGTATTACGTGCAAATATATCAAAAATCATACCAATATCCTTCAAACAAACCTGGGTTCTCCAACTTCTCATGGCCATAACTCTCTAACCGTGAGGAGTTGTGTAACGTTACACATACCATCGGAAATAGAATGGCATGTACTATCCATATAGAATAGTATTACCTTCAAATATATTAAAACTCATACCATTATGCATGAAACAACCTTGGGTCCATTACCCAAACCTTTGTGCTACCAGAATTCACTATTAGACTTTCTTCAAGGGTTGACATCAATGACAACCAACCTTAATCAACAAATCTAATTTCAATGTTTACATTTTAGGACTACTATCCCTGTGATGATATTAGTACTTTATGTTGATGATATTTTGATCACTGGTAGCTCTGCTCCAGCCATTTCTTTGGTCAAAGATATTTTGCATGTCATGTTTTCTATGAAGGACATGGGTCCACTACACTTCTTTCTTGGTCTTGAGATTAGTCAGGATGTTTCCGGCATCAAACTTTCTCAGGTTAAGTATGTCAAGGATCTTCTAGATAGATTCCACATGACAGACAGTAAGTCTGCACCTACACCCTTCTTATCTGGGATCAGACTTGAGGATGGCGGAGATATACCATTAGTGGACAACACTTTGTATCGACAGGTTGTGGGGAGTCTTATGTATTTCACCCACACCCGTCCAAATATCTCATATGTGGTAGGAGCAATTTCTAGATACATGCAGGAACCCCATGATCTGCACTAGAAGGCTTCAAAGTGCATCCTCAGATATGTTCAGGGCACCATGAGTTATGGGATTCACTATGCAGTTGGTTGTGCATTATATCTCATAGGCTTCATAGATTCATATTGGGCTGGTGATAGCACAGATCGCAAGTCCACGTCCGGGTACACTCTCAGTTTGGGGTCAGGCCCAATTTGTTGGTCAAGTAAGAAGCAATCAACCATTGCTTTATCTTCCACAGAGGCCGAGTATAGAGGAGTAGTCAACTGTGTCATTCAAACACTTTGGCTTCGACACTTCCTTACTGATATTGGTATCCAGTTTCATTGTCCGACTATCATATGGCAGGACAATCAGAGTACATTGAGATGTTGAAGAGATCCAGTACAGTGAAAACGAACCAAACACATTGAGGTACACATGCATTTCATCAGAGATTTAGTACATGACATGATCATTGACTTGCAGTTTTGTCCTTCCTTTGAACAAACTACCGACATATTCACCAAGACCTTCATTGGGCAGAAGTTTTAGACTTTGCGGTATCATCTTGCAGTGAAAAACACAGTTTCCTAGCAACTGCCTTTTCTTCTTTGGATGCATTGTCTTTTGAGGAGGGGTTTTGTTCTCACGTGGTTTTCCCTCTTTCCTCATTTTTATTTAGTGTTCATTAGTTCCATTATACATGAGTAACTAATATGGTCTAGTAGTCGGTACTCATTTTTTACTCCATAGTAATGTTCAAGGGGGGGGGGTGTTGAAGAAATTTCTATTTTTGGCACACAAGTTTAGTGGGAGTTAATCGACTAGTTCTATCTTACACTTTCTAATTTTAGGCCATCACTATTATGCATGCATTCCTAAGAAAATCTCACTACAACTCACTGCTTCTTCGCTTTTTTTAATTATAGGATGTCATTTCCTATATGAGAAAATATCACTCACTCATTGAGTAGATCATAATATACATTGATTCTCATTCTTAATATTGTATCTCTCTTCCTTTTCTTGATAATCTTTGTTTGTGTATGCTTTAGCTAGGTCTCATGTGCAGGTTTCCATGAAACACTCACACTTTTCAATGTGCTCATTACATTAGTTTGCTCCCGATCAAGATATAATAGGTTAGCATAGCGTTAGAATAGGATCATGTAGATACTTGTAGCTAATTTGTTTAATTAAGATTTAAATTCATCCAAGTGTTATAGCCCTAAAATGCCTTACTCATGCATACATGGCAATGGCCCTCTTACTTGCATAATTTTTCAAATCACTGTTGAGAAGCTTTACTTAAAAAACCATTTTTTAGAGCATGTACGCGCCTTGCACCACTACAACCCGCGTACATACGCTTGTTGCATGCTAGACAACTCGCGTGCATACACTTGTTGCACAATACACAACCCGCGTATACCTCCAAAAGTTGCAAAAATTAAAAAGTTGTAAGGTTTTCGGTGGAATTCATGGGCTATTGGAGGTTTCCCAACATTTCACCTGCTATAGCCCATCCCCCAACCTAATAACCATCATTTTGTCATATAAAAGGAGGTGTTGGGGTTTCATTTCACAACTAAGCATAAGAACGGTGAAACTCTGCCCAATTTGACTTCCCTTCCTTGCCCATGCATTTGCTACCTTTTGTGAGTTATTGCCTCAACATTCCCTCTTCAGCCCCTTTTCTTCCATCCAATCCATTCCCTTGCCTTGAGGTGATAAGAAGATTGTGAGAAGAGGCTTATTGAAGGTGAACTTGGAGCATTGTAAAGAGGAGCCCGGACCAGGTTCACGGAAAGGTGGCTAACATGGATTGTAAGTTTCAATCTTTGTTTGATGAATAAAAGAATCTCTTTTCCCTGTCCCAAATGATGATGTTTTGTGTATTTTATTTGATTTATACATAGCATTTGATATCTAACCCTAATTTATGAATAGAAATAGAATGTTTGTAGTCCTTGTTTGCCTAGTTTTGGATGCAGGTCAACCTTGGGAGGAGACTTGCAGTCTTTGGAACTAGAGAGCTTGAGGAGATCATCACAAAACGTGGGATAAAAGGTACAATTATCGATCTTCTCTTCTATTGCATTATTTTCATTTATTTTGGTATGTTTGGGGTAGTGTAGAAACTAGATTGACTTTTAGACGGTCATTCGCTCTGTCTATATCTTAAACCCTGGTGTAGTTATAGGGGATATTTTCCCACTATAAGAACTAGCGACCATATTGGGGATCTCTCTAGGGTTTTTTGGGAGTTTTTTGGGTTATTGATTGGTTTTTTATTGCCTTTCAAGTTTCTTTCAAGTTTGATGAGTATTTTTAGGGTTTCTGGTCACCCCCAAGGTGCATACCAACCTTCCCTACCCTGTAAGTCTACCTTGTCTTTTTATTTTTGAAAAGTCTCAGAGGTGTATGCGCCCTGTTGTGGGTTTGCCTGTGTACATACGTGCTTTGCACAGTAGACAATGCACGTACATACGCAAGATGCTAATGCAACAACCCGCGTCTCTGTTTCATGAAAGTATTTTTTAATAAAGAGAGAGTTTGCCTCTTTCCTGATAGAAGTTCAGACATCTGAGAACTTTCTTGAATCAGTCAGAGTGTCTGTCTATGGCCATAGCTTGGGTTGAAGTTTTGGTTTACTTGTTCCTTAGTCTTCTTGTGTTTGCCCTAAAAGGTTTAGAGAGAGATGTCAAGTTTTAGATCCACCTTTTAATTTCTTGATTGAATCCCTGCAATCCGCAGTGGGCCGTAGTGGGCTTAGGGTCTTTATCAGTCTTTTTTTTCAGTTTTCTCTTTGTCCCTGTTTCTTGCTTTGAAAAACAAAACAAAAAATTACTTCATTTTTTTCTTGTTAAAGGAATTCGAAAGATAAAAAAATGATTTGATTTTCTTGCATTTAGTTTGGTAAAGTAGTCAAGGTTATTATTTGCAAAAGGAAAAAGCATCTTTATTTCCAAGTTCTTTTCGATTTCCTGAAATATAAGTAGTTTGTAGTCAAACAAAAACAAGTTTTAGGATTTCTTCATTTACAAGATCTTGAAATTTCAGTTAGAAAAGTTAAATTTACAAAGAGTTGTTTACAAGCATTGTTTGATTTTGAAGTATTTTTTGCTTTCAAGTGCTTTAAAGTTTTCTTCCTCGTTCGTCTCTTCATAACACCATTAGTTTCACTACCATACCTTTTGAGTAAATCAAGCCTTAAAATTAACGCCTAATCTAAAATACATTAGAGTTTTTTGTTTGTAGGGTTCATAGACTAGTTTAGGGTTTTAGGGCCTTGAATTAGGTGTGAAGAGGAAACTCTTCAAGGCCACTTTAAAACAAACATTGGAGTATGAGTTAGGGAGTGATTTAAGCTCAATGTCATAAGAGTTAGCCGGGACCCCCCTCTAACATACGGGATAAACACGAGGTTGCGTGAGGAAAGGCATAGGAGATAACCCCTCCAAAGTTGGATTGAACGTAGTGGGGATTGTATATTGAGGGTCTTTCTCGGGAATAATACCGACCGCAGTTGCCTACAGAGCGTCGTAGACCTCGAATCCGTTCGAGATCCTCATTTTTCTTCTAGACCAATTGCTTTCGATACCCTTGAGGGGATTTTGACTTGTTATCCTGCTCATTACAATATGCCTGACTCTCAACTATACGCGCCTCGTAACTAACTGCGAGATGGAAACCTAGTTGCCGATATTTTATGGACTTACACAGATGACTATGGGGGTATACCGCGGTACCTATGGCAGACGTCAGACAACACTTCACAAAGTATACCCAGAGCGTGCTTCTATGTTCGAGTTGTACTTACACCGGTTAGTTTCTCTAGTGTCGATTGCCATAACCATCCTTCCCACTAGTTAGTTGATTGCTTGATTTATCTTTAGGAAAAATTTTAGTGTGTGCTTTGTGTTCTATGTTAGTCAAGCCTCACTGTGTCATTTGATCATCTCACAAAGTGGAAGATCAACAACTATGTCGATCGCGAAGGCTTCAGGGCCTGTCGCCAGTTACTTTCAACCCACCTCCGACACCGTTAAGACAAAGACTTGATCAAGAAGGGTCGTTCGAAGTGACCGAGCCACAAGAAATTGTGCCTGAGCCTGCTCTGCGAGGAGACTTTCTGACTATGGAGGAATCCACCGTCTCTGACCTTGAAACTGAAGGTTTCAGGGCAGCTAACCCTCTGATTATCGAATTGTCGGCGGCGATATTGATTCATATTGTCCCCCCTGAGGTGACATATTTTGAGTGCCAGCTAGTCCTACGAGCGACAATGGAAGCAAATGTTGCTACTTCGTCCGAGAGTCCTCATACTCCCGATACGACTACTACTTAAGGGGGCATCCTACGTCCTCTCCCATATTCGCCAGTCAGGACTATAGTTGTCTCGACTCCCTCAACTTCAGGCAGCGGTCCGATGCCTTTATCGACTTCGACCACTGTTTTGTTTACTCAGAGTGCGACATGCCCTCCCTTCTCATATGGGATGCCCCACTTTGATACAAACTTGGTTCTTACTTATTCTACCTTACATACCATGGGTTTGGGGGGAGGGAGCTCAAACGATGAGCTCCCTTGGAAGGGTCAACCATGGGATCTAGTGTCCCTTTTAATGTTATCCCTTATGGTGGGGGTCATATACCTCCTCCATCCCCTTCGCCCAACGATGCTTTTCAGCAGCTGATTGGGCTGAATGCTAATTATATCTTGTTTGGTGGAGGCAGTTTAGGACCTTAATCTTATACAACACTAGTGGGATCTATGCCATTCTCTTTGTTCGATGTGTTTGGGAATAATGCTTTCTCTTCGGTCGCTTTCTCGACTGGGCACAACCCCAGCTTTGGTCAACAAAACCCGGTGCAAGGTACTATTCCTTCACAGGGAGCGACGACTGGAGTTTACTCCACAAAAGGTCTTTGGAATCCTGGGCAGGGATCAGTTCCCTCGCAAGGGATGTCGATAGGGGGCAACCCCTTCCATGCTCAATGGAACCCCGGGCAAGGCTACGTACCCATGCCTGTCAGATCGGCTGGGGGCATCCCCTTCCAAGGTCCTTAGAACACAATGTAGGGAGCAATGTGTTGGGTGTGTGTTATATTCTTTGCATGTGTGTGTGTGTGGGTGTGTCAGATACGACAACTGCGTGTTATATTCTTTGTTATTTTTAGCGGATTTTGCTATTTTTAGCTGATTTGTAAATTAATCCCGGATTAAGGGATTAGGGTTTTGGTATCTACGGAATACCTAAAAGCATTGTATATATTGTATGGCGAATGGTGAAATTCGAGATAATGAAAATAAGAAAGGTTTTCCCGGTTGAGGGTTTCCGGTAAAAATCTTTGTGTACTATGTGTATGAGTCATTGATTAATTTCTGTATTGCTTAAGAATCTATATGCATTGCTTTACTTCGCAGGTTTAAAACTTCCACAATCCCTGCACAACCTATGTCGTCCAATTTCGGGAGTCAGCCGATGATACCCCAACAAACATTGTTTCCCTATGCTGGTCAAGGCCACGATTTTTACCAAAACCTTGGCCATCAATCCAACTATTCCTGGCAACCTGGTGCTGGTCAAACTCCAGGGCCCTCTTTTCTTGTAAATAGTTCACAACCGAAACTACCATTTCTGGCAACTGTACATCTGCCAGACTTGTCGATATTACTGAACGACCCGATTTGTCACGATCCGCATTGGCCCCCCATGCCGACTAAGTTACCTTCAAATATTCTAAAATTTAAGGGAAAGCCTCGAAAAGATCCAGGTGATCATGTGGCAACTTTTCATTTATGGTGCTCGTCAAACTCGTCGAAGGACGACTCTATCAAATTGTGCCTTTTTCAATGCATTCTTATAGGGGGTGTTGCAAAGTGGTATATTGAGCTCGATGGCTCAAGGTACTCTTACTTCAATGACTTGGCGATGGTATTCTTGAACCATTTCCAATTACCTGTGAGATACGACGTCGGCACCGAATTGTTGGCCAACTTTGAGAAAACCAAGGCCGACCACATCTTTGATCATATTCAAGAATGGCGGCATAGAAATAGCTTAATTAAGGTCAAGGTCCCTCCTTCTTTCTTGCTTCAGTGGTTCTTGAAGTATTTGGTGCCCTGCATATCCAAGGATGTAGCGACTTCCAAAGTGTTTTTAGAAGAGGAGGCAATTATGAGATCCCAATAGCTTGAACTCATCTACTCTCAGTCTGGCATGCTCTACGAGATCTTTCCAGATGCGCCACATTCTACTCTCGATAAGGCTAAGCAAAAGTCTAGGCCGCATGCCGACGACATTGTGGGCTCAACAAAAATCAAGTCCACGAACCTGTTGTCGAATCAGTTGCAACAATTTTCGATACAACAGACTGTGGCTAACCAGACTACGCGTTCGGTTGTTCCCCCTACCGAAATGTCGGACGTACACAGTGTGCAGTCGATGAATCCCAAGGCCAACCAACAGACCGAGGAAAAAAAGAAACAACGAAATAAGAAGGGTAAAGGGGATAAAAAAGGATACCAATAATGTCGGCAGGGAAAAAATAGAGAAGAAGAAGTTGAAGTATCTATGTAATCTATGCACGGAAGACCACCTGACTCACCTTTTCCCTCAGGTTGCAGTGCCCCAGAAGCTATTAGCACAACAACAACCTATTGTGCTGACGAACCCTTTTTCACAAGGGAAAAACATGGCTCAGGCTTTCTCATCCACAAGCGCGGTAGGGGGCAATCAGGGACCCCCCGTGCCTACCAATAACAACCCAACTGGAAATATTTACATGATGAATGTTGAAGCTCATTTAGCGACCAGGCCCCAAGACTACAGAATGTCAGAATCTGCCAAGAAGGGCAAGGAGGCTACTAACCCACCAACTCCTTTCCAAATTGAGAAGGCAGTTGGTGAAACGATGACTTGCATCCCTAAAGGTGTGTTTAAGAAGGCTTCTCATAATCCGAAGGCAAGGGTTGCATAGAACTACTCTGTTGTGGAGGATCTGGCATAGACCCCTTGCGAGATGTCCGCTTTGGAAGTACTCAAGAGTTGCCCCTCGTAGAGAACAACTCTGTTGTCTACCTTGGGAGCGGCAGAGACTTGTAATGCAGGGGCGATCGTTTTCGATCCAACCGACTTAAAACCCTGTATTCCTCACCGCGTTTCCTTTCAGATAGTAGTGGCTTACACCATGAAATCTTTTACGAGATACATTTTTCATACAATGGTTGATGAGGGTGCCTCGAATTGCGTGATTTCATTGGCGTGTTGGAAGGCCATTGGCTAGCCTGAGTTTTATCCGTCCCCTACGTTGCTTACGATGTTTGATGGTTGATCATTTAGACCACACAAAATTATTCCTTCTTTCCCCATACAGTTGGGAGGTAAAACTGTGTGTCGAAGTTGAAGTGGTCGATGCGCCTCTCGACCACAACCTGTTGTTAGGAAGGAGTTGGACTTATGTGATGTATGTAGTAGTTGCTACGATTTTTCGAGTCTTATGTTTTTTGCATGAGGGTTGAATTGTGACCATCGACCAGTTGTCCTTCTCTTGTCCCTACCCTTCATCGAGGGCTTCCACGGTCCCGATGATTGATAATCCGCAAACTGGCACTGTTAACTTAGGTGTCAGTTTGTTTCCATCGTTGATGGGAACCTTTGATTACCAGCCGCCTTCAAACGATGCAAGGATTCTATCGATTGTTCTCGACCAGCCGAGGGCTGCAACTTTGCAAGTATCGTCGTTTCAAATGAGATGCTTTAACAATATGTGAACTCTACCTTCCCCGTTAGCCACAATGGAAGGGATAGGGCATCATGGCATGGCCATGACCTTATCCGCGGTTGAGGTTTCATACAACATTGTCCAACAAACTTCGACCAACCCCGATCTGGCTCCCTCACAGAAGTTAGATCCAATTCTCGATCCTATTTGGGCTCAAGTTCTCTCGCCACTCAAGATCATTTGGACTTGGTCTTTCCCTCTGATGAGGCGATTCTCGAGGCATGACTAGTCCCGATAGACCTTGGGATGATCTACATCATAGATCTTACTTCCTTCCCTAGCTTAGGAGAATAGAGGCAAGAGAATTTGTTTTGACCGTGAATGGAGAAAATCCTTGTCCTATCAATCCTATGGCTACGCACAGAGTTTACGTCAAGGGTAACATTGCAAGCATTGATACAACGATTCCAATCGATATCTCCAAAAACCCTGGTGTTGTGGAGAATGTTTTCGTCGGAGCAGATTGTTCCCCCGAAGAGATTCGAACTTACATCGAGTTATTCAAATAATTCTGCGATGTTTTTGCCTGGTCTTACGAGGAAATGCCAGGCATCGACCCACGAATTGTTGAGCATGAAATCACAACCTATCCTGATGCAAAACCGGTCCGACAAAAGATTCATCCGGTAAATCATCGAAAAGTGGCAACAATCAAGGGAGAAGTAGAAAAACTACTCAAAGTCGGTTTTATCTACCCTGTACAATTGACGGAATGGGTGTCAAACCGGGTTCTGGTTAACAAGAAATAGGGCATGATTCGCGTGTGTATGGAATTCCACGATTTGAATAAGGCTTGGCCGAAAGACAATTTCCCTACCAAGTTCATCGATTATATTGTCGATGAATGTGCGGCTTGCGAGGTATTTTCATTCATGGACGGTTTTTCGGGATACAATCAGATTCAAATCAAACCCGAGGACCAACATAAAACGAATTTTATTTGTCCTTGGGGTACTTTTGCGTATCGTAAGATGTTGTTTGGATTGAAGAATGTTGGAGCCACCTTTCAATGGTCGATGTTGTTTTCTTTTCACGACCTCAAACAAATAGTCGAGGTGTATCTTGATGATCTAGCATCACGTTCTCGCAAGAGATCTGATCATCTCGCCCATCTTTGACTAATATTCGAGAGAAGTCGCTACTATCGGATTCGCTTGAATCCTAACAAGTGCAGTTTATGGGTGACGTCAGGTCGTCTTTTAGGTTTTATTGTATTGACAACATGGATCATGGTCGATCATCTAAAGGTTGAGGTGATAGTTCAATTGCCTCCCCCGTGCACGATACCCCAACTTCATAGCTTACAGGGGAAAGCAAATTTTCTTCGGCGTTTTGTCGTGAATTACGTCGAGATCACTAAAGGGTTTATGCGTCTTTTGAAAAAAGGGGTCCCATTATGTTGGGATGAAGCTGCTTAACGCTCCTTTGAAGCATTGAAACGTGCCTTGACATCTGCCCCTCTACTCTGACCTCCTTTTTATAATAGAGATTTCTTGTTATGTTTGGTTGTTGTGGAGTCGACCATCGACATGGTCTTGGTTCAAGAAGATGATATGCTCAAGGAACACGTTATATATTACCTTAGCTGAGGCCTGGTTGGACCGGAACTCAACTACTCTCACGTTGAGAAACTTGCCTTGGCAGTTGTTCAAGTTGTCCAACGGTTCTATCACTACATTTTGCTTCGCAAGACCACTGTCATTGTTGTCTTCAACCCTTTCCAATATGTGTTAACACGACGGGTCATTGGCGGAAAGATTAGTAGATGGATAGTCATCTTACAGGAATTTGACTTGGATTTTGTTTCTACAAAATCCAAAAAGTCATTGGTCTTTGTCGAACTCATTTCTGAACTTTCGGTCGAGTCTATTGATATCATGCCCGAAGAATCGCCTATTAATGGAGATCTTTTTTCTAATTGCATCTTCGGACCCCTGGTATGGAGATATACTTGTGTATCTCTAGACTTTGAAGTGCCCTGCTTCTGCTTCCCGCGATGAGCATCGACGAATTCAACATCAGGCATGAAACTATCTTATACTCGTTGACACTTTGTATCATCGAGACGTAGATTGCATTCTTCGACGACGCCTTATCCACGAAGAAGCATAGCTTGTTTTGAACAACTGTCACACTGGAGCATGCGGCAGTCATTTGTCTGGGTTGGAAACAACCCAAAAGATTCTACATGCAGGTTACTTATGGCCCTCGTTAATCAAGGATTGTGTAAAGGCAGTCAAGAAGTGCCACCCGTGCCAGCTATTATGTCGGAAGATGCGAGCACATCCTTCTCCTATGTTTCCAGTCATTGTTGTTGGTCCTTTCACCATGTGGGGGATTGACTTTACTACATGTCACCCGGCCTCAGCCAGGGGCCATCGTTACATCATCGTAGCAGTAGACTACTTCACAAAGTGGGTCAAATCTATGGCAACATTTAGCAAATATGGTGAAACTGCGGCTCTTTTAATCTTTAATCAGATAGTAGCAAGGTTCAGTATCCTGAAGGAGATTGTCATTGACTATGGCAACCACTTCAAAAACAAAATGATGGTTGAATTAATGTCAAAGCTCATGTTCAAACAGGAACATTCGTCACCTTATTACCCGCAAGTGAATGGTCAGGCTGAAGCTATGAATAAGTCTCTCAAAACTATTCTTCAGTGGATGATCAATTCTGCCAAGTCAAATTGGCATTTGATGTTATATTCAGCGTTGTGGGCCTACCAAATGTCTGTGAAGACTACCACCGTTTTTTCACCTTTTCAACTCGTATACGGGCTGGAAGTAGTCTTACCTATTGAGTGCCAGATTCCTTCTTTAAAGTTGGTAGTGGAATTACTGTCGGACACTTCACCACTTGAGGAACGTCTTTTATATCCTGAGCAGCTCGATGAGTAGCGTAGTGATGCAGCCTTGGCCAATGAGGCTCATAAGAAACGAGTCAAGTGTCAGTACGATCGGTCTGTTCATCCTCGAATTTTATCTGAAGGTGATCTTGTCATGGTCTATGATCAAGACAAAGATCCCCCGGGGGCAGGCAAGTTCAAACCCACGTGGTTCAGACCATTCATTGTGAAAGAGGTCTTGGAGAAGGGAGCTTACCGTCTGGTTGATTTTGAGGGAAATGCCTTGGCGGAGCCTAGAAATGGGCTCTATCTTAAGAAGTATTAATCTCAGGTTGGTCATTTGGGTGACTTATTGTATATATGTATAACTTTTTATACATTTTTTTTCTTTTTTATACCTTAAGAAGTACTACTCTTAGGTTGGTCATTTGGGTGATTTTCACACCTGGAGGCCAGTTGCTATCTTCTGGAGGTATTTGTCTAGGTGACGCTAAAAACAATGTTGTCGAGTACAACACAATGATAGAATTTCTTCTTGACGCTTTGTCACATGGCACTTCTCACCTCCGGGTCTACCTAGATGCTCAGCTGGTTGTGTCCCAGTTAAATGGGGTTTACCGCGTTTATGATCCCACTCTGCTCCGACGATTCCTTAGGGTACGCCTCTTAGAAGGATCTTTCGATTACATTATGTATATCCATGTTCCTAGGAGATTTAATCATCTAACATATACTCTAGCTAATCAAGTTTTATATCGACATGTCGCTCACATATAAAAGAAAAGCACACACATACACATGTAAATACATTTGTAAAAATGTCATTCTCAAGACAAGAAATATGTAAATATATATATATGTGTGTGTGTGTGTGTGTCCAAAAATAGTGTCATGAGTACATAGGTGGACATGAAAGCCTCAAAAGTGATCAGTCTACATCGCTGGGCTTATGCCCTCAAAAAATACATATGCTACAAAAAGTGTCCTCAGCACATCAACGGTCTAATGTTATCTATGGACGAGGCCTATTGGCCTTGCTATAGTGTACAACGACGTTCGCCAAACGTCGAAACAACTAGACCCAAGTCCGAGGCACCCCTACTACGTGAGGCTGCATAGCGGGGGGGAGATCCTCGATCTCGGCCACAGGGACAACACAAGTGAGCGCAGTGAGGTTGCGCTCCACTCTTCGCCAAACTATGTCAGCCTCTCCAGCTGGGGGTCCCCCTACAACTGTTGGTCCTCCTGCTACTACTGGTCCTGCCTAAGGTCGAGGATGTTGCCGAGTCCTGGTGAAGTCTGTTGGTCGTATAGGCCCCACATCTGTACATAACAGATACACGAGTCAATACTCTATACACACATAAAAAGGATATATATGAAAATTTAAAAATTAAATAAACTTAAAAATATGTTACCTATCTCACCTCGCTCCTCGCCGGGAGGTACAGGCATGTCTGGGTCTCTGGTGAAGTTGATCCTTGCATATGGGTAATCCTCTATCACCGGGATTTGACATGCCCACCATTCAAAAAAATTGTCGTTAAAGGCCTCTATGGTCGTCCCTCCACCCTGTCTAGGCAGCAATGTTGGCCACCTGCTCACTGCTAGGAAGGAGGCTACATGCCCATGTACTGTCTCTCTAGGACTGAGACTGGGCGCCCTCTCAAAGAAAAAGGAGCACAAGATAGTACTGAACCCTAAGTTCTTGTTGGTACATCGTTGACACTCTGTAAGTTGTCTCTTCATGCATACCAGCATGGTCATACTCTAATAAAAAATAGTGCCCTCCAGACCCTGAATGACACAATGCATATGTGCCCGGGAGGCCTGGTGAAGGGCTTCGGATCCAGTAATCCGCCCGATCAAAAGTAAGATCACACGCAGAGATAGGTTGGTGATCTTATGGATTGGCACCTAAGAACCTACCTTCTTAGTGTCGACCTCACAGTACATCCAAATGTAGTCCTCGATGTTGAAAGGCCCTAGGGAAAAGTCCTCAAGTTAACCGGTTCCCCTCTTCTCGAGAGGCCAGTCAAGAAGTAAATGTCCTTTGTGGTTGGGGTCAGTGTTGACCCTCTAGAATGAAATCCTCTGCATCAGGATTCCAATACTCCACAAGAGCATTGAGCAACCTCGATTGTTCCCTCATAAACGGACACTAGAAGAACTTCCATAACTCACACTGTTTAAGTGCAACGATGGCCACATGGTCCTCCTCGACCAGGACGTCGAACTCCTAATGTTATCTCTCTCTCTCCAGTGAACATACATCATGTTCCATGGCAAAATAGAGAGGAATCAACACTTGCTTTTTATTTTTTCAAGGTGCTAGAGGGTGTACACGGGCTACTTTGTACACAGTCGCGTATGTACGCGGACTGTTTAGTCTTTTGCCCAAGTACATACACAGGTTGGCCTTGGACAACCCGTGTACACAAAGGGCTACTCTTTTTACAAGAGCGCACCCCCTCCAAACATAAAATTAAAGCTAAAAGAAGGAATTGAATTGCAAGTGTAGGGGTTTTGTACTTACTTGGTCCAAACAAAAGGTCGTTTCGTCCACTGAAGCTCCCAAAGTCCACTCTTTTAGCAAAGGGGTCTTTTCACCTTTTGGTTAATTTTCAAATTGCAATGGTAAAAATGAGTTGTCCACTTCTATTTATAGACTTTTTTGGCCCTTTTTGCCCCTTTTTGTCCCCTTTGTCTTTTTTCCTAGCTTGGTGATCACTTGATTTCACTTCTGAGTTTTCTATTGGTCGTCCCGGTACTCTTTTTCTTTCGGTTTGGTAAATTTTTTGGGATGGGTCACTTTTTTGGTATCCTTTGGTAAAAGTCATTTTTTCCAACTTTTTGCATATAAGTTAGGATTTCATTCCCACTGTTTTCATCTCGTTGCCTTTTTCGATTTGCCATAGAATCGACCCCACCGAAGTGCGACACATAACCTTCATTTGTTGCTTTAGAAGTGTCGTGATTAGGTGGTAGATCCTACCTTTACATGGATTCCCTAAGTAGATCCTTTACTGCATTTTTGGCGTCCATGCTGTCAGTAATGACTATAGGCTTGGGAGTCCCTGTTAGTTTTGTCATGATTACGAGATGAAGCCTCATTCTTTTGATCACCATCATCCTGGGCCTTACCCTCGAGACTCCCTAATGAGCACGCTTTGTTGTCTTTCAAACTCGCTTTGAAATTCGAAAGCAACATCCAACAAGACTATATTTATTCTTTCCGATCTTGTCTGGATTAACTGAGAAAAGTAGCCCCCTGGAATCTTCTTTAAGCCCTTTTCAGACTCTCTAAAAATGAAAAGATTGTCTAGCGATCTTGTTTCCCTTCACACTCGCCAAACTCAAACTTGAAGGCACATCTGTTTTGGGGTAGTTTACCCCTTTTTCGGTCCGGATGGCTAATTTTACAAATAAAGGTATGCTCTAGGAACTTCAGTTCGCTAGAAGAGTATTCTCAGACATAAGTTTAACCCTTTTTCGGGCCCGAGGGGATAAATCTTCAAAAAAGGAACATTCTCCTTGGTGTTGGTTTATCACCTTTTTCGGGCCTTGGAGATTACCCACGAAAAATGACCCCCCCCCCCCCCCC
>ML780893.1:1265597-1280064 GCA_009831015.1 Picea engelmannii | reverse complement strand
CTGTCCTGGGCAGCTTTTAGATTATGTTTAATTTTAATCATTTGATCTTCCATCTCTTTGAGCAGTTCAGGCCCAACTACTACTCTGTCAGCTGGATTATTCCAGCTCACTGGAGTGTTGCACTTTCTTCCATAAAGCGCTTCCAAAGGGCTCATCTTCAATGACGCATAATACCCATTATTATAGGCGAATTCTACCAAATGCAGGTAGTCTTCCCACCTTGATGGTTTATCCATCACTTACATTCTCAGCATGTCTTCTATTACTCTGTTTACTCTCTCTGTTTGTCCATCAGACTCGGGATGATATGCTGTGCTAAAGTTCAGACTCGTTCCGAATCCTTTGAACAGTCATTTCCAGAAATTCGAAGTGAATTTCGGGTCCCTATCAGACACAATTGTCTTAGGAATTCCATGCAAGCGTGCAACTTCTTTTAGGAAAATGTCAGCAACATCTGCTGCTCTGTGGGTGGTTTTCAGTGGAATAAAATGGGCAGCTTTAGTAAGCTTGTCCACCACCACCATGATTTAATCATGCTGCTTGCTTGTTCTGGGCAATCCTGTGATAAAATCCATTGTTACCACGTCCCATTTCCATTCAGGAATAGGTAAAGGTTGCAGCAGCCCTGCTGGGTGCCTGTGCTCAGCCTTAAACTTTTGGCACTCCATACATCTGGCGATGTATTCCGCGATTTCTTTCTTCAAACCCAGCCAAAAATAATGGCTTTTGACTGCTGCCACAGTCTTCTGATATCCAGGATGTCCAGCATAAGTCACGTTATGCATCTCCTTTAGAATTTCCAGCTTCAATTCTCGAACATTGGGTACATACACTCTGTTTTTATACAGAAGTAATCCATTAGTTTGCAAGGTGTAACTTTCCTTGGTCTGTGGTCTCTCTCGCTGTTGTAGTTTTGCTACAAGATTTTTGTACTGCAAATCAACATTTGCAGCTTCCAAAATTCTGTCTCTCATCTCAGTCTGGTACATGCTAATGGCTGTAGCATGTAATTCGTGCACTTTTCTGCTGAGTGCATCAACCACCTTATTTTCTTTCCCTTTGATATTATTGATATCAAAGTCATATTCGCACAGAAACTCCATCCATCTGATTTGCCTGGCATTTAAGGTCGGCTGATCAAATAAATACTTCAGACCGTTATGGTCTGTTCTCAACTCGAATCTCTTGCCCATGAGGTAATGTCTCCATTTCCTCAAGGCGTGGATGATTGCTGTCAGCTCTAAATCGTGAGTGGCATAATTCTTCTCATGTTCCTTTAACTTTCGGGATTCATAACAAACTACAAATCCCTCTTGGCTGAGAAATCCTCCCAACCCCTCCTTACATGCATCTGTGCAAACTACGTAACCCTTGTTTGGATCTGCAATCTTCAAGATTGGAACACTAGTTAACAGCTGCTTCAATCGCTGGAAGTTGCTCTCACATTCTTCAGTCCACTGGAACTTATTTCCCTTCCTTTGCAAGGAAGTGATAGAATGGGCTATCCTTGAGAATCCGGCTATAAACCTCCTATAGTAACCTGACAGACCCATAAAAGATCTAAATTCTGCCACATTCCTTGGCGCTGGCCATTCTCGAATGGCCTGTACCTTTTCAGGATCCATAGCGATCCCTTCTTCAGATATAATGTGTCCCAAGTAATGGATTTGCCTTTGATAAAAAGAGCACTTGCTCAGTTTTGCGTACAGCTGGTGTTCTCTCAACACCTGCAGCACCATTCTCAGATGCTGCTCATGTTCTTCCTCTGTCTTGGAATACACCAAGATATCATCCAGGAAGACTATGACAAACTTATCCAAATAATTTCTGAACACTCCATTCATTAAGCACATGAAAACAACAGGCGCGTTGGACAATGACCACTGTGAACTCATAATGACCATACCTTGTTCTAAAGGCGGTCTTGCTGATGTCCTCATCCTTTATTCTCACTTGGTGATATCCTGATCAAAGATCTATTTTCGAAAATATTTTTGCATCTTTCAACTGATCAAAAAGATCATCAATCCTTGGCAGAGGATACTTGTTCTTGACAGTGACCTTATTCAACCGTCGAAATTCAATGCACAACCTCAACATCCCATCTTTCTTCTTCACGAATAGGACCGGGGCTCCCCACGGTGACACACAGGGGCGAATGTAACCTTTCTTTAGTAGCTCTTCGAGCTGCAATTGCAACTCTTTCAGCTCTGGCGTACTCATTCTATAAGGGGCTTTCGAAACTGGAGCTGCTCCAGGCATCAAATTTATAGAAAAATCGATGTCCCTCTTCGGAGGTAGTCCAGGTACCTCTTGAAATATGTCCTTGAATTCTTTGAGTACTTCGTGGTCTTCCAGATTCGAGACTATATTCGGGATGCTTCTTCCACCCGAGTTGCATATAATTGACAACCTTTCCAGTAACATTTCTTCAGCTGCATGGCTGAGATTTCCCTCACAGCCACAACTCTGGGAATTCCTTGGATTGTTACCTGATTTCTCTCTTCGTTTAGGCATGTAACCCTCTTGTTACGGCAATCCAGAAGGGCATGGTTCTGATCCAACCAATCCATCCCAATTAAGCAATCGTATGAGCCTAAAGGCAAAATGTTTAATTCAGCCTTAGTGCTCATTCCTTTCATGTCCATTGAACATGACTTAACCAATTCAGTGACCTTCCTCTTGGTCCTTGTGGCCAACTACACTAACCAAGACTCCTCATGTTTTCTCCTCGTTAGATGCAAACTTTCCACCACTCTAGGATCTACATAAAAATGGCTAGCCCCTAATCAATTAAAATAACAAGGGGTCGGTTGTTAATCGTACCTTCCACTTCAATCATGTGCGATTGAAATTCTGCTTGCTTGTTGTCCAGGGCTGCGTAGATCCTCATCATTCTGCTACCCATATCCTCCACTGTTTCAGCTTGCTGAACAGTATGTACAGTTCTCGCCTTACCATTTTGATGGGGACAATCTCTGTACTTGTGGTTTCCCTGACAGCCCCAACACTGAATGGGCGTCAGTCTCTGTCTTTGTGCTCCCTCTTCAGTCCTTCTCGGCTCTCTAAATGATGGCTGTCCCTGATGACTGTTTCTGAAAAAGGAAGGCTTGTCTCCCTTCTGCCTCTGTTCTTTCTTAAACCTCTTCTAGTCATCCCAAGCCTTCTGAAAGGTAGGCTTTTCTCTTTGCTGTTCGTATAAGCATTTCACCCTCCTTATTGTTTCTTCCATAGTCTTAGGATCATCATATTGAATCTTGTCACCAATGGAAGGTGGCAGTCCACTCAGATACCTCTGAATCTTGACAGCCTCATCTTTGATGAATGGAACATACTTCAGAAGTTCCAGAAAACTTCGTTCATACTCATCAATGGTCATACTGCCCAACTTGAGTTCGAAGAACTCCTTCATCTTTATGGCATAGTATCTTTTAGTCAGGTATTTCTTCTCGAAATACCTCTTAAATTCCTTCCAAGTGACCTCTTTCTCTCTGATGTGCTGCACCTGCACAAACTGATCCCACCACATGGATGCTTTTCCTTTCAGTTGGTACATTGCAATTCTTCCTTCTGCATGGGCAGAATAATTCTGCAGTTGGAAGTATTTCTTCATGCCAAGCAACCATGTCTCAGCATCTTCCTCCTTCTTATGTTCCCCATCGAATGTTGAAGGCTTAAACTTGTTCATCTCTCCTTTCAATTCCTCCCTTCCAGATTTCCGATGTCTTCTGGTAGGGGATGGGCTTGAACTACTGTGTGTCTTACTGTCAGAATGTCTTTGGGAGTGACTAAGATGTCGGCTACCACTCCTCGACCTACTTCTTCTCCCATGGGTTCTGCGACTCTCCGTCGTACTTGAGTCTCTTCCCTTCTCGAGTTTCTTCTCTATTCTTTCCAGGCTCTTCAAAAGTTTTAAGTTCAGTGCACCCTGCCGATCCCTGACTTTCATAAGCTTTCGGCTATCAGCTCGGCAAGCCTTGGCCTCTCTTTGCAATCCTTCAATGATTTTCATTATGTTCTCTTCCTTATCCTTCTCTTTTCCATGCCCATTAGAGTTCGATCCTTCGACTCCTAGGTTAACATCCTTTCCTTCCTGTTCGTCTTCTATTTCGGGGGTATTCTGCACTTTTCCCCACTCCATACTCGCATTGGTTAACTGGAGTCCTGACCTCCGTTGAACTCTGCACACACACTGTGAAATTAAATTCTAAGTTTGTCAGGTCATCAAAACTTCACGAACAATCCACAACCTTTATGACTAATACGAACAAGAACAAAAGACATTTCGATTCCAATGGGTTTTCTGAGCTCTTGTTCGGCTCTGCATTTTTTTTTTGAAACTTCAGTTTTCGGGAATTTCGGGTTTTCGGTACCCATGACTTCATTACGCAGTGACTCCCAACCTCTTGTCATTCCTATCCCTGAAATCCGATACACGGTTTCTTATACGTGATCCAACGATCCTCAACGAGCTAGATCTAATGGTCCAGTTCCTTTCGGGGTTTTGGGCTCCCAAACGCCGATGCGCTCTAACCCCCGTTAGCCCTTCGGCTAGACTCGTGGTTAGCACGACCTTCCCTTATATGACCACAGTCATACCTCCTATCGGGGTTTCAGACTTTCCAATGCCAAAACACATATGTCCTTAAGATTCGCAATTTCCACGAACCCTGATTTCCCGATGGATAACTCTCCTTCTGGAACTTTTCGAATGCCTCGATCTCGGCCATGCGTCCCCAAGAATGGACGATCCTCGCCGCTTCTCGCTATTTCGCAATTTCGCGATTTCAAATGCTCCGGGTGCCTTGTCTTCAAGATTCGCGAAACGCCGAACCCCGATATGCCGATGGGCTCCCAATATCGCCCACGTGTCCCAACTGACGGACGACTCAGATCCAATCTCAGAATTTTACAACTTGCGATTCCCCGATGACAAAGTTCTATGTCAACTCAAAACCCCGGTAGCCGATATACCGATGGGTCGCTCGATCTCCGCCATGTGTCTCAATTGTGGAACAACACAGATCAAATCTCGGGACTTCGCCCGGTGCAAGGTAAAAAACACTCACCTATGTGAGTCTAGGTGTCCAGATCTCCGAATTGGTCGATCGTTCGACACGCGTCCTTCCTTAGACGGACGACTTAGATTCCCTCTCGCTATTTCGAAACTTGAAATGTCCCGACCCTCTCGACCTCGAGAACTCCGATATCCCTAACGTCGATATCCTGATAAGCCAACTCCTTTCGGGACTTTCACCCTCCTATTCACGAAGCTTTAAAACTCCGTACAACTCTTTGCATATCCGACGACTGTCGGGTAATTTTCTCAAGATCTGATGGCTCACAAGGGTTCGCCTTCCCTCCCGACAGATCCTAGAGCTTCCACACCACCGATGTGGAGTCCTCTCTCCCTGTGGACTCATACCATAATGGCTGCGTTTTCATAACGCCGCTATACCTCCTGAGCTTTTAAAAGAAAAAAAAACTCGTCAAGTAACTAATTGACACTCTGGAACAAACCAAGGTCCGAAATTGGTTCTCCAGACTCAATTTCCCCTCGCATTCTCGGTCCAAAGACCACTCCACTGGCCCATCTAGGCTTAGTTTCGAAACCTTGGCTCTGATACCAATTTGTAACACCCCTTTCACTCATCTACCCAGGGTTACTATAACACTACTTGGTAGATAACCCAGAATAACTGTAGCACACCTTGGCTCTCCGTGTAGGTGTTACTACGCGGAATAATACATTCTCATTCATAATTAATCGCATGCATTTAAGAAAAGAAATACATTTCATCTCAGAGTAAGCATAAGAATCATTTTTAACATAAATAATCCATGGAAAATACATTAATCCAAATGCACAGTAGAATGCATGATCATTATAATACACAGAGATACAAAACATATTTAAAGCATCATCTGGTACTTATCTGTAAAACAGTGGTAGATTCCACCAACCAAGTGCAGGCCTTCCACTAACCTCCCAGCCTTAGACCCCACTGCTCATCATCTCAGCAGTGGATCATCCCCGAGCTGGGACTAAGCTCCACCCCAAGGCAAGGAATCCTAGCTAGGCTGAGGTTACAGGGAAAACAACACTTATAATCTGGAAGGATTTTTCCCAGGATGCCATCTTACGCTCACTACTACCAGACTCTCATTCCCCACATGCCTGTTCCGCTCGGAAGTATACACCTTCACAAGCACAATCCATCGGTGCTAACCTCCCTCTCTGGGTCTCGGCAACAGGCTGGATCAGCAAGTCTCAGAGCCTGAAGTTGGTGCTGGACACTCTCTGGAAGAAACCTCTTCCAACACATCCACCTCCCTCCCCTAGAGAGAGGTCACACATAGGCTCAATTACCACCTACACTGGACAACAATTCACGCGCAATCCATCTCTGCATGACCACTACAGTCCACCGGGAATACAGACTCAGACTTCTCAAACAAGCTCAGCAATGGCGGCCAGGTCTCACGGTGTTGATTTTCGGAATTGCGTGAGAAGTAATTTCCGCAGGGAATTACACAGACTCTCCCTGTGTAGAATGGCAGGTCCTCCCCATTTCCCATCCACCAACCCAGGATAGACTCACGCTCTAGTTGTCGGGGATGCATGACAAACAATCCACGCAAGGGTCAACGCAGGTTCAAACTATTCAGATAGGGGATGTACCGGATATCCTGGAACAAACACAGATACACGCCTTTTCAGTTCAGAGGATGTACGAGGGTTTCTCTGCAGGAGTCAGACCCGTTCACAATCTGGCAGTCCGTGAGTCGAATGGAGGAGGAGGAGCCTTTCTCACGGCTCACCCTGGTACGTCCTCCCTTGCCAACACTTAGGATAAAACACAAATGCCCATGCCTTTTTGGAATAATATTAAAATATTATTCCCAGGCTTAAGCCCCTGGGCTCAACACTTAGCCCCTTTTCCCACCTTCAGCCCCTAATTCCTTGCCCACTCTGTGGATGCTTAGTCCCCCTTGACTCATTCATTGTGGTCGGTCTGCACATGGCGGTGTTTATATTTTATTAATTGTTTTTCTTGATTACATTTACAACAGCAGGCTCCTGGCCTTCAACACTCAGGCTCCCTGGCCTAACAACACATAAGCCTCCAGCTTATACAAACTTGGCTCACCAGCCTATAAAACATAATTACAATTCCTTTCAAACATGGTTTACAACGGGGCTCGGCCTTGGGGACACTACAGTCCTCAATGAAAAACACCATTCCAATGTTATTAACATTACAAATCTAGGCTCTTTGGCCTTAATCCACACTGGCATTCCAACGAACTCTTATATACATAGGCACTATGGCCTAAAATTAAACATGTATACACAGGTATTCTGACCCAAAACATGTGTAATGATCTTCATAATTTGTATTTCTGGTAGCAGTTCAAACAAACAAACTCTCATTCCCTCTCAGTCCTGCACAACCCAAATAAATGAACCCCTTTCTCTACCATGCAGTCCCTCATACTGTTGCACTTCTCTTTAGGGCTCTAGTGCACTCGACTAGGAAGTTTCAGAGTTGCAGCTTCAAGAACTCTAGCTGCAACAAGTCCACTGGAATTTCTTCATTCCATGCCTTTATCATTGAGCTCGATTTCCTTCTAGTGTTCTTTTTCGTGAGCTTCCAACTTCAATAGCCAACATCTCATCTGTATTATAAAAATACAACCATCATGAGATATTGTTATAATAATTTCAATCATAAATGTCAAATATGTTTTATACAGGAAAACAAAATTTTCCAAGCATGAGCTTTCTGCTCATAATGTTTGGCTCTGCAGCTGTAGATATCCGTCTTTCTTATGAGCTTACATCCCTACCATATTCAAGACCATCCTACCTGCAATTTCCTTGATTTACATTCACACAAAACAATTTGTCAGTAATTTATTAAATTATAATTCCCAAAACTGTTTCATATAGGAAAAACAAAATTTCCATACATGAGCTTCTGCTCATAATAATTTGGATTTTGCAACAATAAGAACTGGTCTTCTGTATGGACTTGCAACACTGCCATATCCAAGACCCTTTCTTCTTGCAATTTCAACATTTCTTAACTAAACAAATTGTCAATATCTCATGTACACGCTATATATATATTTTCATGGTAACGATTCAAAACAAAATCACAAATTGATCTCAAAATTGTTTACAACTACAATTCAATCACTTCTATTAATCCGACTATCAATTGGAACAAACTCATCATTACATACGCATGTATTATCAACCAACACTTTATTTCTTCTATCCAGAAATATCACTCTGTCTCCCCCAACAAAGCTTTTCTGTAATTTCTCATTATGTAGCTACTTTAACCTGCAACTTTCTTGTTGTAATATCTAACAGTTCCGTAAGTGTTTTCAACTTCATGAGTTAGCAATACTCACATCATTTCAGATGTTAGAATAATCATTTCTATGTTATATAATATATACATGCATTCACCCCAAATGCACTTGATGATTCCTATACTTGTAACATTTTTAATAGGTCCAAAACTGATCTTGAAATTGTAACAACAACAATCTAATCACCTTCAACTAGTATTCATATTAAATATAATGCATCTATCCATCATTAAGTATTTTCAGTACCACAATATTTTCATAATGCAACAATTTATTACTAAATAAAATAGCAATCAATGTGCCAATACCCTTGGCCACATATACACAATGCATCAATGCATTGGCTAC
The DNA here is from genome assembly GCA_009831015.1 of Picea engelmannii. NCBI lineage: Eukaryota > Viridiplantae > Streptophyta > Pinopsida > Pinales > Pinaceae > Picea > Picea engelmannii. Next base: position 1,271,331 of record ML780893.1, on the reverse strand, counting down.
ATAATACCACATAAATATGTCATGCATTCCACCACGATGAGTTGGAAGGTCTGGCCAACGACTCAACACATCATCCACACACTTCCTACTGCTTGCCTAACTATTTGGATACCTTCCTTTTCAACCCAAACACAACACCAATAATATAATCCTTAAGTGCTCTTTAGCGTCGGCAAAGAGGTTGCGGTCCAAACATTAGATATACAATAGATGCCATTGAGCACTCACATAGCGCTATATCCATTCCATATCCAACCATATTATGGTCTCACACATGACTAGCTCTATGGATATTCATTGTTATAGAAGGAGTATGTCTCCTGAATTAACCCAATTATTATCCCATAATCAATCATAACATAATACGCAACTAACATTTTATCTAAATGCATTCTAGCATCAAAAACACTTACATAATCTAGGCCTTTAGCCATTACATATCAATTTAAATATTGAAAATCAACTGAGGGAATTCTTACCTCAATCCCCTCAACATGTATGCATCAACAAAAACTAAATGCATACCTGCCTGGTTGTTATCAACCTACTTGTTGATATCTGACCAACTGATATTTGTAGAAGCTCACAGACTTTCTCCTTCATCATTTTGATCACCATTCCTGCCACCCTCCTGGGCCTTCACCTAGATGGAAATCACAAGCAACAACAACATCCACATATTTAACCCTGCTATATCATTTTCCCCCGAATACATAATCCATCATTAGTCATACTCAAACATTATTTTACAATAATAGACTATTCTAGGTTCAAAATCATGTTATATGCATATCCAAGCATGCACATATGCAAAATTACACATCCACATGCACCAAGCATTCACTGTCAGCATGCTTACTAATACATATGCATTTTAACTTCATTGTGTTCCTCATACACTCTAGTGCATTTATGTTTTAATTCACTTATTTATTTATCTATTTATGTTGTAGTTGGTTGTCCTTGATTTTCTTCATATCCTTGCTGCCTTGCGTGCTTCCATTCTGTTCATCTGCACTATTGTTCCCTAGTTTGAACAATTTCCAGCCAAGTTCCACTTGGCCATTCTATAATCCAACCAGTGTACTCAAATTGCAACAGCTCCCCTTGGGTAGTCATGCCCAACTTTACCTTTATGAGACATTCCAACACCTTGGAATGAAGTAGCTCAAAAAATTCCACCACTCTACTAAAATGTTCCTGAATCAAATACCATTACTCCTTATTTGTCCATTAGGTTAGTTCATTAACATTTCCCTGTGAAACCACACCTTTCACACTTAATACCATTCCCCAATGGAAGTCCATTTCACTTAGTGACATTTTTCAAGTGACAGAGCATTCCCAATTCTCTGCATTGGCATCCTGCTTTTCATTGTGAACTTTGATATCATAAGTGGATTTCTTTCACACTTAATCTTTGCAAATGTTTACACATTTCTACCTTCAAGGATATGAAACCTTACTTTTTTCCTTCTATGCCCTTCAATGAAATTTTTAACCTGCTAGCTTCATATCCTATGTGAGGATTCTTTCTTTTGTAGTACCTCATCCAACTTCTGTAAGCTTTGTCATGTTTCCATGACTCTAATATTTGATCCTGTTCTTGAATTGATCTAATTATACCTTGAATCCTGCCAAAATATGCAAGCAATCATTTGGTTAAAATTATACATATTATACAAAATTGTCAATTAAATTTACAGGTACCTTTTCATTTTAATTTATGAAGAAATGAATCACAGTTATCCAAAATAGAATGATTCCGGGCCATTCTCCTCTAAATAAACCTTCCAATGGTTGTATTCGTGCCCCAATCAGATATCTGAGCTAAAAGTTAGGGCTCCCCAAAAAACCACTTCATCCCCCTTAGCTGATACATAAATCAAATTCCGTACATGCACTTCCTTCAAACCATGATCCACATGACCACGACTCGAAACCATGGGCTTAATCACCCATTAGCGCCCCGCTCTATGTTTTTCTACATAGTAGCTTGCATGAAAACCAAGTCTGAGGGCTGGTAGCTTCCAGGCCCTTTTTACCTTAGCATGGGACCGACGCTGGGACCAAGTCCTTCGGACTTCAGCCTTTGGCTGTTTTCCACTGTCAACTTCTGTTTTTCCCTAGAGTTACACTTCACCGAAGCCTTTAATAACTCCACTAGCAAAAACAAACGATCGATATTTAATTTCCCATCGAATGGACGATCCTGCCCCCATCTGGAGGCTTCAATGAGATCAACGGTTGCAACTTAATCACGCGTTGAGATGGACGAAACTCAACCAATTCATAAATTCAATGCTCTGGGATATTTCCATTCCTGAGTCTTCTATTTCCCCGGAGTGACAATCCTCCAAAGAAATTACCTCTACTCCCTCTGCTTGATCCAACGGTCTAGAGAGGTCCCGAAGGAATCCTAGATTGACCGGTTGCGTGCCTTCGTAACTTTGGGCTTCGACACTTTTCCCCGGTAGAAAATTGGAAACCCCCGAAGTCACAAATTCCTGGAGCTAAAACGACACGTTGACGTCACCCAGGGTGACGTGGAGTTGTGGCACATGTGTCACATGTTACTAAAAAACAGATAGATCAGGGTCCAAAAGGTACCAAAACTAGGAGACACATCTCCCCACACGACACCCCTGCCACGTGGCATAAGCCACATCATCAATCAAATCCGAGACTTCGGGACTCTAGGATTCAAAAGTTTCCCAAGTTCAACACATACTACCTCTCGTATAGTCAAACGCCGAAAGAAATCGACGGCTCAAACTCCTCCCACAACCAACGACTGCGATTAACTCCGGGATTTGGACTCAGGGCTTCTTGCTCCAGACAACCCCCATACTCCTGAACTCTGGTGTGGCGAGGTTCTGAAGCTTCTAAGCTTCACTATCCTTCTACCCTTGCTAGATATGATGGTCCTAAACACTTCTGAATTCCACCACTCCATCTAACGGTCGACAAGACTTCGAGACTCTGGCACTCTAGGACTCTAGGTTATAGCAGTTCATCAAAGTTAAAAACTACGGAAGTGAAAACTCTCGAAGCGGTCAACGTCGGGTTACCATGATCAATGATGGAGATGTCTCCATGCCTCCCATTAGATCAAACGACTGACGAAACTTCGAGACTTTGGGAAACTCGTTCTTCCGCGCAACCACAAATAAATCTTCTCGGAGTGCCAAACTGCCGAACCAATCGGGGAATCCAACAGTTCGCCTTATCCCAAATGATCTACGACGTAGAACCACTCTAGGACTTTGGAGCTTGAGGACTTCGGGACTCCGAGATACTTCTCCAGACTACACCACAAATCCCCCGAACGCCGAATTCCCGAATACTTGTTAATCTGCAGACACGTGTCCTCAAACACGAATGGTCCAAATTAACTCCAGATTTCAGGACTTTAGTAAAAACTCTCCTGGAAGCTTGAGGACTCACTTCTCTCGGAGTGTCGATCCTCCGAATTGCTGTGAGATCTACGACTCACATTCGCTTGCTCGCAGATTTGACGACTGGGATTTAATATTATACAACCTCTTATTTCACCTTCATCGGGCGACCCTTGTTCACCTGCCCTCTAATCCAATGATCCAGATCTCTCTTGATCCCATGGTGGCGATCACTCCTGAATTTGAAAGGGACAGTCACGATCCTTCGATCCCTTATAAAGGATCTCTAGCATTCTATCTTCTACGTGGACTCTGCAACGCCATTCCTCCTGATCTTTTTGAATTCAAGGTCATAAATCTATCTCAACCATGAGACTCTGACTAACAGACCCGACCCATACTGGCCCGATGTTTCAACTAGAAGCTTTGATACCAATTTGTAACGTACCCAACCACCCACAGGCTAGGCTACACCGCTTAATCCGATTGCAATACACCCAACCACCCACAGGCGAGGCACGCTGCGGTCTAGGGACTCACTTAACAATGACTTATATCAATTCGAATCACTTCTAAGTTAATTAATAGGCATGAAAATAACCTGCATAAGACAAGATCCATGCCACAACATAAAAGAGATAAACAACATGCCATGCACAACAAATAACCAATAGATAAGCACCTTAAAATACATATCTCAGAGATAGTTAAATACACAACGAAATAAATATATACAAAGAACACATAGAGCACTTATCTTTCAAGTAAACATTCACCAACTAGATGCAGACCAAGGACGTTCCTCCCAACCATAGACATTGCAGTTCTTTTACTCTCAATAGTAGGTCACCCCTGAGCCAGGGCTATGAATCCACAAGGATGGGTCCTAGGCCAAAACTAAAAACACACAACAGTTGGCTAACTAGATCTCAGGTTTTCCGACCTCACAACAAATCCAAATTTCCAGCTTTCTTTCCCCCTCAACCTGCACAACCCCAAGAAATGAACACCTTTATCTGCCATGCAGTCCTTGAGGTTGTTCCATTTCTCTCCAGAGCTCCAATGCTACTGGTCAGGAAATATCTCTACTGGAAACTCCAAGGACTCTCAACCTTGGAAAGTTCTATCTGAACTTCCATCAAGCTCATGCACACGGGTATCCATTCCCTCCTGGAATGATTAGTAAATTATTACAACCATTCAACAATGGCTCTCCTCTTCCTGCCATTCTTTTCCATGCTCAACCCAAGAGAAGATGAAATATCCAAAGAGAGTGAAGAGGAAATAAGAACAAGAGAACAAGGGGAAGAAGACAAACTAGGGGAAGAACGACCCCAAAATAACTCCCAAGGGATGTTTAAATAATTACAAGAACCAAGAACCACATGGCCTCCCCCAAGAAGCCCATGTAACCACTTTTCTCCATAAAATAAATTATGGTAAATAAAAATAATAATAAAAAGAATTAGCTCCTCAATCCCCCTCTCTCGTGGAATCATAGCCCCCTATCTCTTTTGTTTTTGTCGGTCTTGCAACCAACAATGCATTTTATTAATGTATATGAAGTATTGTATTTCCTAGGCACTCAGGCCCCTTTTCGACTTTATTGACTCACCAGCCTAAGTCACAATTACATAATACATTATAGTTCATAAGGGTTGAAACTGGGATGTTACATATAGTTTTATATATCAAGCACCACTAGTAGACAATAGCAACATGTATGTTAGTTTTTGCTATGCAGGGCTTGCTCTGATTCACCATGCTCTAATGGTTGTATTATTTAGATGCTGGGTTCTCCTGTCTTTCTCAGGACATATTGGCTTGTTGATGAGGCTAGCTAGACTAAATGCATGTCTTCTCATGCATTCTTCAGAATGTAAATTTTCTCTATATGAAAAAAATAGCATGCCACAAAGGGTGTTAGTTATTCAAGGTGTTGACGACTCAAGTATCAAACAAATTCATAGTGATTTGGAAAGTCTAAAGGATGTAATATCCTTTGAATGCATTGTCACTATTGGAGATCCCACCCATTGATGTCAAATTGTTCTTCGCTTTGAGAAGAGTTCAACATACACCATCAACCCAATGGTCCACCGGTTTCTATATAAGCATAGATAACAATCTCTCATGTACTAGTTTCAATCTTCTAAAATATTTTATGAAATCATTTGTCTTAGTTACTTATAGTTTTATATATCAAGCGCCAGTAGTAGACAATACCAACATGTATGTTAGTTTTTGTTTTGAAATGACCAATATGGTCATTTTGATAGGAAATATGAAAAGTAATCTAAGTGGGTCTCACTAGCATGCTTGATTATTTTTGGGAT
>ML780893.1:1232773-1264312 GCA_009831015.1 Picea engelmannii | reverse complement strand
GATGAAAAATTAATTGAATTAGCAGAACATGGATGGTACTTAGGCCACATAGGACTTGTATGCGTTTGCAAGTTGCATCATCTTGACCTAGAGGAGTCATCCAAAGCAATATGGGATTAATTGAATTAGGTGTTTAGATGGAAAGCATTAAACACCACTTTTTGTCTCTCCAGTGGAACAAATATGTCAAGTCATACAAATGATCTAAGGTCATCAATAAAACCATTGTAGGTATGTAAAATCCCCACTATTTTTTTTGGATTTTTACTTAGTTTAGTAGTGTCGACATTTCATCAAACAATTTGTTGTTATAGTGAAAATAAGTGTTTTCTTTTGTAATAATTTTAACAAATAGTTTGCAACCTCTTAAATTACATTTAATACATGATATAGAATAGAAATAACTTTGAACAATAGGAACTTAACCCACAATAAGATAAGAAATCCAATCTGATTATTATTTACTTCTAAATAAGAACTGATACATCTACCAAATAACTCACATAATTGTCTTGAAAGTCTTGTCGCTTGGATGGTATAATTTGGCTAGAAGGAAGAGATGATGTTTCGCTATAACAAAAAATAAAACCCTCACTACATTGTGTTGAGGGGTATGAGATCCCTTTAACTCAACAATATGAACCAAACCTTCTTGAGAGGCCCAATTAGACTCGTAAACATTTACTGAGTGGTATGATTCTCTAGATCAATGATTTGGCTAGTTTTTATCGATGGGATTTAATTGTGACCAATAGGCATGTCTTTCTATGTAAAGTTTCCTCAGACTATGCAATTCTCTTTTTGTTCTTTTCTAACATTAGTGGGAAAGAAAGGTGGAGCCTAAGATAAATGACAGAGAGAAGTTATAATGTATAAGAGGAAACTAGGTTTTGGGATAACCTTTATACCTCAGCATGCAGACAATGAGGATCAAAACTACTTCAAGCTAGCAATAATAATATTTGACTTGTAACATTCAACATCGTCTAAGATAACGGTTACAGAAAGAAAATATATCCGTGACAAGAAGTTATTGCAAGAAAAGTAATTTTTAAATGCTCCACTATCAATCACATATTAACACAATCGATTTCTATTCATCAATTAGAATAAAATAATTGCCGCAACATTATAATATAACTTAAATAACAGATACAACAACTCTTACTCAAAACAACAACAAAATATTGAATTCGAAGACAACGATAATCCCCCTCGGTCCAATCACATTGATGCCTCAGATGAAAGAAGTGTCTTTGGTTCTAAACAAAACTTCTCAATTAAAATAACTTGCACATAAATAGTTCTCTTACAATATTTCAGAAAAAGTTTTTCTCTCCAAAACCATCGACCCTTTACACAAGGTCGATTCTCTTATTTATAAAAAATAACTAAACTAAAAGTAGCTACTAAAGTTGTGTTAAGTCAAGAAAACAACATGTGACAGACTTTATCTATCTGTGCTCTTTTTCTCCTCTTTAGACCTTCTAGCCGTTTTATTGAAGTGGATTGTTCCTCTCGTATTCTGACCATCTGCAGAAGAGATCTTCACACATATTTTCATATGGGAATCTATGTTAATACATCGGAGCGGAGAGGACCTCCTTCATCTCAATTGTCCGTTCTTTGTATTTGATTAGTTTGACACTCAAGCGTTGCAAGACTGCAAGAGATTTAATCAGAGGCTCCATAAACTTCTTCACTTGACCCGAGATCATGCTTGAAACTTGAAAAATCTCCGTTTCATACACCCAGTCTTGCTCTGCATGTCGTTTAACTATGTCACGCAAATCGACGAAATCCTCCGGTGGGACAAACTATGACAAGTCTATATTTCTCATTTCATGATTGATTTTCTACCAACTTTTCTCAAACGCTTCCCATCTTTCATGCATTTTCCGCTGGGGTTCCTAGACCATGCTTACCTAGTGTTCGGATGCCTTCCGTATTCGGGTGATGCTGCTATTGTTGTTGGGGAAAAACACCCTATGGACTAGCAAATAGAGTTAAGACTTTTTATGCAGATATGACTGAATCGAAATTACTTTCTACCTTCATCCCTAGATTTAAATCCCCTTTTCTTAGTAAATGCATGGAAAGATCAACCTACCTCGTTACCGACGTTTGATGTGGATCCTCCGTTGTGCTTGATTACTTGTTCACAATGCTCCTTCCAAAGCTGACCTGCATTCAAGACAAGCAACAACTATGCATGCATTCTACTAATATACTAACGGGTTAGAAATCAAACATAAACTAATCAAATCATAAACAGTTCATGAATTGGGACGGGAAAAGCATTCTCTTTATTACTTAAAATGAATCAACTTACAAAAGTTGAGACCGACCACCGCTCCTTGAACTTGATCCTAGGCTTCTCTTCTTCTGTCCTTCAACTGCTTTGCTTTAAATCTCCTTTGGCATTAGGAAAGGCTAAAGGGTTGGGACAATGGAATATGTAAATGGGCAGAGTTTCTTTGCTATATTTTTCCTTTTTCCAAATGGTACCCCTACCCCTTCTTTTATAGGCTAGAAGGAACTAGGTATTTGGACGAACCCTCGGCCATGCATGGCTGGGAGTTTCAGTTAACTCACCCATAGCTTTTTGCTCCATCGACAACTTTCCTTTTTTCATGCTTTTGTTGGTCCACGCGGGCTGTTTTGGGTCAGCCAGTGTGTACACGCGTGCAGTAATGAGTTAGGGCGCGTGGGCCTTTATTCAAGAGGATTTTCAAAGAGTTGTTCAATAGTGTTTTGGCAAAGAAGGGATATGAGTTGGCCTGATGCCATGTAAGCATGTGTGGTGCAATTTAGGGTTATAACAGATGCCCCCTAATGTGTGAGGTCATAAGAGCATCTGATGGCCGAAATACATTACCAATCTTTACTGATGTGCCGAACGATTGAGCCCAAGGATCAGGAACCGGGAGGTGCCATCTGCAAAATAAAAAATGTCTCACCGAGGCGAGCATACCCATGCTCGGGATAAAAATAGAACCATGGCTACCAATCAAATACACTGTAGATCCATTTCAAATAACTATAAAGAGTAGCCGCGAACAATACATAGTGGAGCTACATCTCGAAATCAGAAAGATATAAATATAGAGTATCCATCTTCCAGAAGCTGATTCGGCCTGATGGATGGAGATGAGATCTTCAGAGCTCAAGCAACAACTTCAAAATCTTCCAAAACTCGGGTAGGAGTGTAATATGAGTGTACGACTGCACTACCCAGAGGTCTTCGACGACTTGTCGGTCATGGACTTGATAATCTTGATGATCGGACTGAAGGCTTCAGTGATTTCGAACAAGGACTTGATTGGACGTTCAAGATGGCCGGGTATGCGGACAAGAGACATATTGAAAAGGGGCCGACTCAGGCTTAGTGGCAAACTTCCCTTGGACAATAGCATGACAAGTGATGAGACTCAGGCAGCATGTATGTTAATCATAAGTCTATGAAGCAGGAGGCAACGCAAACTCTCCATATGTTTGGAAGAATAACCAAACAGTGGAGGACACAACTCTATATAATGAGAAAAACTTCCTAAGGTCGTACTACATCCCATAGTCTAATGAACAAATGGACAAATGTGATTTATCCAAGGGTGACTCATTATGCTGCCAATAAAGAAAATACTTTTCACTTCCTCTTTTTGGGGAATATTTGATTTTTTTGTTCTTTTCGATAATTTTGGAAAAAGAATGAAGGAATATTACATTACAATAGAGGAACGAGTATTGAAAACATACAAGCTCAAGGCACAAGGACAAAACTGATGTTCTAGTAAAATGATACTCGGGAAAAATCCTCCGGTGGCCAAAGGTGTTAAAACGCAGAAGCAAACTGTCACAAGGCTGGTGGATAAGGTATGCAAATGCGGTTGATAAAACACACAATGGTAACGTCCTTCGAAGTAAGTTTAACGAGCCCAAAGAAGGTAAGCTCGGTGGTTTTTCATATTTAGAGAGTCTGAAAAAAACATAAAAGGAGACTCCATTGGGGTACCTTTTTCAAAGATAGTCTAGTCGGTTCGAAAAAGGGGTAAACTAGCACCAATTAGACGTCGATTCAAAACCATTTTAACGAGTGTGACAAGGACAAGATCACTCGGCCATTTTTTCACTTTTAAGGAGTCTGAAAAAATCTTAACTATGGACTCCATCAGGAATATTCTTATGGACCAATTTAACGAGTGTGAAAGAATAAGGTCACTCGATGATCTTTTCAATTTTAGGGAGTCTGAAAAGAGCTTAACTATGGACTCCGTGGGGGTTTCTTTTTCGTAAGTTTAGTCCCTCAGGCACGAAAAAGGGATAAAATTATACCTGAGAGTACTCTTCTAAAGAACAGAAGTTCCATAGAGTATACCTTTGTTCGTACAGTTGACCGTCCAGACCGAAAAAGGGGTAAAATACCGTCGGACAGACGTGACTTCAAATTTCAGTTTAACGAGCGTGTAAGGCCACAAGATCGCTTGACAATCTTTTCATGTTTAGAGGGTATGAAAAGGGCTTAAAAGGAGACCCGTTATTTTTTGGGAGTCCTGAGGGTGAGACAAAGAGCGAAGAAGAATCATGCAGATGAGGCTCAAACTCATATTCAAGAAAGACTATAGGGACTCCCGAGCCTACAATGTTTTAGAGATGGCATGGACACCATAATGTAACTAGGACCTACCTAGGGCATCCATGTTCTGGTAAGCTCTACCGCCAAGTTGCAACACTTCTAAAGTAGATATGATGGTTCCGTGTCACAACCTGATGGGATCGATCCTATAGCAGAGGAAAAAGAAAACGAGACGCAAAAGTCGGGGTAGTAACCTAACCTATATGCTCAAGTTGATTCTTGGAAAAATTTTCATGGACCATCAAAATTTTCTCAAAACTCAAAAAAAGTGCCCCAATACCCGATCAAATCCCTCCATATAACTCCCGAATCACTCTAAATGGTTTTTGGTATAAATAAACTAATAAGGGAGGCCAAAAAAGTGAAAAAAAGAGGCCAAAAAGTCTATAAATAGAAGCTGGCAGCTCATTATCACCATTGCTGATTTGGAAATTGACTCTGGAGCCAAAATACCCCCTTTGCTGAAAACGGTGATTCCGGGAGCTACAGTGGACGAAACGAACTTTCGCTTAGACCAAGTAAGTACAAACTCCCCTATCTAGCTATTCAATTCTTCAATTTTGCCTTTAAGTTAGTTTTTTGGGTGGGAGTTGACCTTAAAAAGGTCGGCCCTAGGTACACGCGGGCTGTCTCTGGATAGGCCGTGTGTACACTCCGGCAGAGTAAAGTCTGCCCACGTGTACACGTGACTGTCGCCTCTACAGCTCGCGTGGACCCCCTTTTTGTAGAAAAAAGAGAACTAAAGGGCAAGTACTGACCCTCCTGAACTTTGTTGTGTTGGCAGGATGTATGTCCAGTGGAAGGAGAGGGAGCATGAAGAAATCAGTGAGTTGGTCGCGGGAGATCCAAATGTCATGGCCGTGTTGATGCAATGTGGTTTACTTAAGTTCTTCTTGTGTCCATTTATGCGAGCGCAACCAAGGCTACTGAATGCCTTGATTGACTACTAGCACCCTGATGCAGAGGCCTTCATGCTAGAGGGGAAATCACTGGTGCCCACCACTAAGGATATCTGCTTTTTGACTAGCCTCTCAAGGAGAGGGGAACCAGTCAACTTCAGGATGTTTCCTGCGGGACCGAATAAGATATCGGAACTGATAGCCGAGCATTGTGAGGCTGGGATTAACCGTGTGGGCTCCCAGGTACCCATCAGTAAGATCACTAACCTATTGCTGCAGGCGATATTATTACTGATTGGGCAGATTACCGGTTCAACAGCCTTTCATCAGGCATCTCGCGCACAAATGAACTGTGCTATCCAGTGCTTGAATGCACAGATTTTTGGCTGGAGTACCACACTGCTCGAGTGCATGAAGAGGCAATTGACAGATTGTCGACAGCGGACACAAAGGAACTTCGGGTTCAGGATGATTTTGTGTTCATTCTTATTTGAGAGAGTTCCGAGCTTTAGCCCTTGGGAAGTAGTACGAGGACATTAGTCCTCTTTTCCTGCAGTGTGTAGATGGGCAGTATTACTGCCGCGACAGGGTGGTGGAAAGACCAATGAGTCCTTCGATGATGACTTCTTTGCCTAGCTGTCACGACAGATCCCTGTGATCAAGGATTACCCATATGCAGGGATAGATTTTTCTAGAGATCCTGAGATACCCGTGCCTCTTGGTGAGGAGCGAGGGGAGATGGGTAAGTCTCCACCTTTGTAGTTTTTTTTTTTTGTTTGCATATGTAATTTTTATGTAATTTTTGTTATATATATCATTTTTTTTTATATACCAGAGTATTTGACGGGTATACGTTTGTTGCATGCAGATGTGGGACCCCTGTGACCTGCCTATTATGCATGGAACAGGGGTCGTCCACAGCCAGAAGCCGCAGCTGCCGCCACCAGGGGAGCAACAGTAGTAGGGAACCTCCCAGCCGGGGAGGCTGAGAGGGTCCTTAGACGAGTTGAGTGGAACTTCACTGCACTCACTCGCACAGTCTCGATGGCAGAGATAGAGGACCTACCGCCATCCATGCAGCCTCATGTAGTGGGGGCACCTCAGACGTGGGTCCGATTGTTTAGGCATTTAGCCCATGCTGTGGACTATTATAACAGGGCCCATAGGCCCTGAACCTATTTAGACTTTTTATGTTCCACAAGCACTTACTTGTATATATTTTTTTGAGGGCATAAGCCCTGTGACTCATTATTAGTCCCTTTTTTGAGGTGCTTGCGTCCATCAATGCACTCTGGTTGTTTTATGATGTTATATATGTTTTTTTGATCTTTTGTGTCTTATGGATCACGTGTGCAAAAATGTATTTACATGCTTATGTCAATGTTCTTTCATATGTGTGCAAGATGCCAATCTAAAATTTGATTAGCTAGAGTATCTGTAATTTGGTTTAATCTCCTAGGAACATGAAAATATGTAATATAATCAAAGTTTCATTCTAAGAGACGTACCCTAAGGAATCGTCGGTGTAAAGTTGGATCATGAACTTGGTATACTCTGTTTAGCTGTGACACAACCAGTTGAGCATCGAGATAGACCCGAAGATGAGAGATACCCAATGACAAGGCATCACGAAGCAACTCAATAACTGCACTATACCCGATGACATTATTTGTAGTGTCACTGAAGCATATACCTATGGAAGATAACAACTGGCCCTGAGGTGTAAAGATTACCCAAGCTGCGGAGGCAAGCCTCCAAGTGTGCCAACTAGCACCGTATGCATACCCAACGAACACCTCGGAATCACTTGACATCTGCCATATTGATGAAAGATAACATCAATGACACGTCCATAACACTTAAAAGAAACTAAAAATTAATAGTACAAAGACTATACACATGTTACAAAAAGTTACCCACAGTGACCTGCCTATGAGTAATACTTCTTGAGGTAGAGCCCATTTGTAGGCTCCGCCAAAGCATTCCCTTCAAAATCAACCAAACGATAAGCGCCCTTTTTTAAAACCTCTTTTATGATGAAGGGTCCGAACCACATGGGTTTGAATTTTCCTGCCCCTAGGGGGTCCTTATCTTGGTCATAGACCAGGACAAGGTCATCTTCAGAGAAAATCTGAGGATGAACAGACCTATCATACTGACACTTGACCTTATGTTTGTGAGCCTCGTTGTCCATGACCGCATCATGACGCTGCTCATTGAGTTGTTCAAGGTGTACTAACCGTTCTTCAATTGGAGAAGTGTCTGGCAATAATTATACTGCCAATTTTAGAGATGGGATATGACATTCGATGGGCAAGACTGCCTCCAACCTGTAAACAAGTTGAAAAGGTGAGAAACCAGTTGCAGTCTTAATAGATGTTCGGTAAGCCCATAATGCCGAGTATAACATCAAATGCCAATTTGACTTGGCTGAGTTGATAGTTCGCTGTAGAATAGTCTTAAGAGTTTTGTTTATAGCCTCTACCTGCCCATTGGCTTGGGGGTAGTAAGGTGATGAATTCTCTTGCCGTAACCCAAGTTTCGATGTTAATTCGATCATCATTTGGTTCTGAAAGTGACTGCCATGGTCAGTGACAATCTCTCTTGGGACGCCGAACCTTGCTATGATCTGGTTGAATAAGAAGAGAGCTGCAGTCTCTCCATCATCTTTAAATGTTGGCATAGCTTCGACCCACTTAGTGAAGTAGTCAACAACTATGAAGATATAGCGGTGCCCCCTTGATGAAGGGGGGTTGCAAGTAGTGTAATCAATCCCCCACTTGGTGAAGGGACCAACTATGATGACAGGAAACATAGGAGCGGGATGTGCCCTCATCTTCCGAGAGAAGACTTGGCATGGATGGCACTTCTTGACCGATTCTATACAATCTTTGATAAGTGTCAGCCAGAAGTAACCTGCACCTAGAATCTTTTGGGCTGTTGCCAGCCCAGACAAATGACTGCCACAAGCTCTGGTATGGCAATCGTTGAGCACGATGACTGCCTCCTCATGTGTGAGACATCGATGTAAGATACAGTCTACACCTCTCCGATACAACGTATCATTGAGTATGAGATAATTCTTAGCCTGATGGCGTATACGCCGACGCTCATCATGAGAAGCAGAGGTGGGGTACTTCAAAGTCTGGAGATAGATAAGTATATCTCCGTACTAGAGATCTGAAGATGTGATCACAAACATATCTCCCTGGATAGGCGATTCCTCAGGCACAACGTCACCTGACTCAACTAGAAGTTCCGAAATAAGCTCTGCGAAGACCAATGACTTTTTGGACTTTGCTGAAACGAAGTCTAAGTCAAATTCCTGGAGGATGACTATCCATCTACTGATTTTTCCACCTATAACCCGTCATGTCAACATGTACTAGAATGGATTCACGACAACAATGATGGTGGTCTTGCAAAACAGAACATAATGACGAAACCGTTGAACAGCATGAACTGCTGCCGACGCAAGTTTTTCGATATGAGAATAATTGAGTTCCGGTCCTACGAGGCCTCAGCTCAGGTAATAGATCACGTATTCTGAGAACAAATCATCTTCTTGAACTAAAACGATGCCAATGGTTGACTCTGTGGAAACCAGATATAATAAGAAATATTTGTTATAGTTAGGTGGACGTAGAAGAGGTGCAGTTGTGAGGGCGTGTTTTAATGCGTCGAAAGAACATTGAGCGGATTCATCCCAGAAAAAGGGAATGTCTTTCTTTAGTAAATGTATAAATCCCTTGGTGATTTCGGCATAGTTGGCGATGAAGCGTCGTAAGAAGTTCTCCTTTCCTTGTAGACTCTGAAGTTGTAGGATTGTGTGTGGGGGGGGGCAAATGAATTATTACCTCCACCTTGAGAGGATCGACCATGATCCCTGTTGTTGATACAATGAAACCTAGCAAATGTTCCGACGTTACACATAAGCTGCACTTGTTTGGATTCAAGCGAATCCTAAAGTAGCGACAGCGTTCGAAGATTAGTCTAAGGTGTGTAGGATGATTTGTTCTCTTGCGAGATCGTGATGCTAAATCATCTAGATAGGCCTCGACTATATGCTTGAGATCATGAAAAGAAAAAGACATGGCCCGCTGGAAGGTTGTGCCAACATTTTTAAGACCAAAAGGCATCTTACGATATGCGAATGTACCCCATGGACAAATGAATGCCGTTTTGTGTTGGACTTTGGGTTTGATTTGGATTTGATTGTATCCCAAAAAACCGTCCATGAAAGAAAAGGCTTCGCAACCAGCACATTCATCAATGATCTGGTCGATGAACGGTGTTGGAAAATTATCTTTGGGACATGCCTTGTTCAAATCACGACAATCAGTACATACACGAATCGTGCCTTGTTTTTTATTGACCGACACAGGATTTGACACCCATTGAGTCAAATGAATAGGGTAGATAAAACTTGCCTTTAGCAATTTCTCAACCTCAATCTTGATGTTTGCTACTTTCTTGGGATTAACTGGATGAAGCTTCTGTCGAACAGGCTTCGCATCAGGATATGTTGTGATTTCATGTTCAACTATTTTTGGATCAATACCTGGCATTTCCTCATAAGACCAGGCAAAAACGTCACAGAATTATTTGAAAAGATCCGTGTAGAGTTGAATCTCTTTAGGGGAGAAATCCGCTCTGACGAAGACGTTCTCCACGACTCCAGGGTTTTGGGAGATGTTGATTGGTATAGTTTCAAAGGTAGTTTCCAAATTTCCCTCAGCAAAAATTTCATGTGTAGCTAAGAGATTAATAGGACACGGCTGATCTCCCGTCATGGTCACGGTGAATTCTCCTGCTTCGATTTGGCTTAACTTTGGGAGAAAATATGATCTATGATGAAGAACTTCCCAAGGTTTGTCCGGACTAGTCATTACTTCAATTACTGCTTCATCAGAAGGCAAGACTAAGTCTAACGAATCGACGTTAGCGAGAGAACCCTGAGCCCAAATAGGCTCTAGAAGTGGATCTAACTCTTGTGCAGAAGTCGGATTGGTGTTAGCTAAAGCTTGTTGGAATAAAGAGTACACTACCTCAGCGACAGACAAGGGCATGGACATGCCTGAGTGCCCTGTCTCATCCATCGTGGTTGATGGGGAAGGAAGTATCCATGGATCCTCGAAGTAATTCGTGTGGAACGACGAAACTTGAAAAATCTCAACCTTATGGTGGTTAGATATAAATTTGATATCGCCGTGAGGAGGTGGGTAATCAAAGGTACCCATCAAAGATGGGCACAAACCAACTCCTACGTTGACAACACCTGTTTGAGGATTATCAATCAGTGGGACCGTGGATGCCCCCAAAGCTGGGTTAGGTCTAGAGAAAGACAATTGATCGATGGTCATTATCCGACCCTCGTGTGGAAACAACAAGACCCATAAAACTATAGCAACCACAACTTGCATAGCATAAGTCCAACTCCTTCCTAACAAGAGGTTATAGTCAAGGGGAGCATCGAATACCTCTACTTTGACACACACGGTCTTCCCTCCTAATTGCACGGGGAAAGAAGGAATGATGCCATGTGGTCAGAACGAACGACCGTCGAAAGTAGTGAGGAGAGTAGGCGATAGAGACAAAACGGGTTGGCCAATGGCCTTCCAACATGCCAATGACATAATGCAAGTCGAGGCACCCTTGTCGACCATTGTGTGGAAGATATTCCATGTAAAAGTTTTCGTGGGGTAAGCCACTACTATCTGAAACATTACGTGGTAAGGCAGACGAGGTTTTAAGTTGGTTGTATCTAACATGATGATACCTAGATTACAAGTCTCAGTAGAGCCCAAAGCGGTTAACAAGGCTTTCCTCTGAGCAGGGCAACTTTGGAGGACCTCCAAAGCAGACATCGCACAAGGGGTTTGTGATAAATCTTCCACCACATAGTAGTTCTGGGCGGCCCTTGCGTTTGGGTTATGAGAAGCTTTTTTAAATGCACCTTTTGGAATGTGTCATTGTTTCTCCCAACATCTTCTCAATCTATAGAGGAAGAGATGGGAGGTCAGCTTCTTTACCCTTCTCAGAAGTGCTTGGTTTACTATAATCGTGTGCTCTAGTCGATATGAAAGCATCAACCCTAACCATATATACGTTTGTGGACGAGGGGTTATTCAGAGGTGGGAAGTTTTCCTGGCTGCCCCCTTCTGTACTTGTAGAGGCTTGAGTTAGATTTTACCCATGTTGAAATGGGTTTGTCAACACCGCCTGCTGTTGCTGCGTGACAAATTTTGAAATTTTGCGAATTAGTTGTGGTCGAGAACATGGTGGCTCAAATCGACGATGGTAGGTTAGGATATGACTCTCCTGCGGTGAAAACCATGGTGGGAATTGAAGAATTCCCAGAAGAAGTAACAACATTTGTTTCCATTGCTGTGTGCGACACTGTCTGGTGCTCGTGAAATTGAATTGGTACAATAAAAGGTGCCAAGAGATCAGTGGTTGGGGTTTCAACCGAGCCAAGAGAGGTTGCTTCAAGGTCCAAAATGGTCGATTCCTCTGGGGGTTGTTCAGGCACAATGGTTTGTAACCCGGTCGCTTCAAAAGATCCTTGTTGGTCTAGCTTCCGCCTTAATGGTGGCGGGGGTGGCTCCAGTGTAACCGACGGCAGGACAAGAAGCCTTCGTGACTGATAGAGCTTGGGATCCTCCACTGTGTGAGAAGATCCAAGACACTCTAAGGTAGTCTAAACACTCAAAAGTAACACACACTAAGAAAAAATTCCCTAGAAGATAAGACAAGCAAACACTGAATTAATTGGAAGAACAGTTACAACAACCAACACTAGAGCAACTTACCGGTGCAAGTGCAACTCAAACACGGAAGTACCCTCTGGGTATACTCTACAAAGCGTTGCCCGATGTCTATCCTAGGTACCACGGTATACCCCCACAGTCACCTGTGTATGTCCCTAACAAATATTTGCAACTAGGTTGCCAACACGCGAACAATCACCAGGCGGGTACAATCGAAAGTCAGGTAGACCACAATGAGCAGGGTATCGAGCCCAAAACCTATCAAGGGTATCGAGAGAAAATGGTCCAGAAGACAACTGAGGACCTCGAATGGATTCGAAACCCATGAAGTCTTGTGGCAAATGCAAACAACGTAATCCCAAAACAAGCCCTCTATATGTGTTCTCCACTACGATTGGTCCGGCTTTGGAGGGGTTATCTCCACTACCTTTCTGCACGCGACCTCGTGTTTATCCCCTGTGTTAGAGGGGGGTCCCGGATAACTTCCACGAAACTGGACTTAGACACTCCCTATCTCAGACTCCAATGTTTGATTTAAAATGGCCTTGAAGAGTTTCCTCTCCAACCTAATCCAAGGCCCTAGTCCTGAACTAGTTTGTGAACCCTACAAACATAAAAGTCTAGTAGATTTTAAATTTAGCATTACTTTTATGGATTTGTCTTACATCAAGGGGTATGAGGGTGAAACTTATTATGTGTAAAAGACGAAAGCAAAAAATGAATAAAAAAGCTGGAAACAAAACTTTTACTGAATGCAAAATTTCAACAACTTTTCAAAAGAAAGATTTTTTAAACTTTTCTAAGATTTTGAACAACAAACTCAAAGGAATTTCACTCGACTACGAGCTACTTATGATCTAAGTGAACTGCAAAAACTTATGAAATGAAAGACTTTTCCCTAGATAATGATGCAGAAACACACTCTTCAACCAAAGAAGAAAATGAAAAGAGATTTATTTTATTTTATTTAAGTGCTAGTAAAGCAAGAAAGGGAAAATACCGACAAGCAAAAAACCAAGAAAAACAATTCTGGCTTAAAGCGCAGATCACAAAGAATCAAATTAAAAAATCACACAATAGCAATTGTAAAAACAATGACTCTCACACTTGTCTAAAAACCGTCAATTTTTTTATTTTGTATTTTTCTGACAACGTTTTAAATGAGAAAAAGCAAGCTAAGGGTAAAAATAGTTCTAAGCTACTGAATGTTCAAACATAGATTCAAACACCTGAGAGGAATACGTCTTATCAAAGGAGAGGATAAATGCCTCACCCTTAACAAAAAGTATCCTGTACAAGCACGCGACTGTCACTCAAACAACATGCGTGCGAATGCACGTTGAACAACAACAGAGGGCGTGTACATGCGGGCTGACCTTGTACATGCCACGTGTATATCTAAACTCTAAGAAAAAATGAAAACAGATAGACCAATCCAGGAAGAGACCACTGATATTGATAACCAGGATCCCTTGAAGGCTTGGATACTCTTTCTAACAGAAAAACAAATAATGCAAGGAAAAATAATAAGGCAAAAACAATCTGAGATATGACTTTTAGCAAACAAGACTCAGACAAAATTCCAGAAAACCCCCTGAGAATGTGTAATTCTGACAGGGAAGAGGAAGACTGCCTCTGAGGTTCTCTGAACTCTACATGCTACTGCTACCTCTACAGCTAGCGTTCACACACGGGCTGTAAGAGGATAGGGAGTGGGTACACACGTTCAGGCCTTGTGCAGGCTGCGTGTACCTCTGTAGGTCCTGAAAAACACAGTCAAGCAAAAGTCAGGGAAAGTTGGTATAGAAAACCAGACTCCCTGCTAGCTCAGACTTTACAGAAATGAAAAGAAAAGACAGGCAAGAAAAACTAGTCTTTAAACTACCCAAAAACTAAATAAAATTCCAGGAACCCTAGAGATTCTCCCCAGTACGGTCACCAATTTTGTTGTTGGGGAAAAACACCCTACGGACTAGCAAATAGAGTTCAGACTTTGCATGCAGATATGACCAAATAGAAATTACTTTCTACCTTCATCCCTAGATTTAAATCCCCATTTCTTAGTAAATGCATGGAAATATCAACCTACCTCGTTACAGACGTTTGATGTCGATCCTCCGTTGTGCTTGATTACTTGTTCGCAATGCTCCTTCCAAAGATGACCTGCATTCAAGATGAGCAACAACTATGCATGCATGCTACTAATATACTAATGGGTTAGAAATCAAACATAAACTAATCAAATCATAAACAGTTCATGAATTGGGACGAGAAAAACATTCTCTTTATTACTTAAAATGAATCAACTTACAAAAGTTGAGACCGACCACTGCTCCTTGAACCTGATCCTGGGCTCCTCTTCTTCTGTCCTTCAATTGCTTTGCTTTAAATCTCCTTTGGCATTAGGAAAGGCTAAAGGGTTGGGACAATGGAATACGTAAATGGGTAGAGTTTCTTTTCTATATTTTTCATTTTTCCAAATGTTACCCCTACCCCTTATTTTATAGGCTAGAAGGAGCTAGGTATTTGGATGAACCCTTGACCATGCATGGCTGGGAGTTTCAGTTAACTCACCCATAGCTTTTTGTTTCGTCGGAAACTTTCCTTTTTTCATGCTTTTGTCGGTCCACGCGGGCTATTTTGGGTCATCCAGCGTGTACACACATGCAATAATGAGTTAGGGCGCATGGGCCTTTATTCAAGAGGATTTTCAAAGAGTTGTTCAATAGTGTTTTGGCAAAGAAGGGATATGAGTTGGCCTGATGCCGGGTAAGCATGTGTGGTGCAATTTAGGGTTATAACAGCTATCCATCAACACTCAGATGCCATGCTCTTCTGTATCTCGTCCCTTCTGTACTTTGCTGATGTAGTCTATCTGTTCCAATGCTTGATGTGACTTCTCATACCATCGTTGCATGTCTTTACAAGTTGCCAACCCCATAAGGGTATCTTCTTGGAAATCATCTATGTGAGCGGTGAAGAGGTCTCTCTGCCTTGTGAATTATGCATACATCTCTCGGAACTCACACTTCAAGAGCACCACTGCCTGTGTCGAATTTTGGTAATACTCAACTTGATGTCGCAGGTGGTCCAACTCTTTCTTCATGGAAAATACCTCCCTTTCATCCCTTTTAACCCTGTCTAATGTGGCATCGGTTATGGCCATCCTTTCTCTAATTAGCTCGGTCATCCTGGTATTTTTTGTGTCGAATAACATCTCTTATGTGGTTGTAAACATGGTGCTATCGAGCGTGAGCTTAATTTTCTTGATTGTTCTTCTCATCACATCTTTCCTTTTCCTGTCATAAGAAATTGCTTGTATATCGACGACTTCGTTTACTGGTTCATGAATTTGTTGATCTCCCCAGGATAGAGTATTTCCTAGGCTTCCTGCCATATAGAGGTGTTCCATGATAGGTTTTCTATCCCTTTCAATGGTAGGCACCCGACCTCCTTCCTCCTCAATCAGTGGTTCCTGCAGTGATGTTGTTGCATCAACTTGTTTTGTTCCATGGCTTGGTCCGCTGACTTCTCTAGCAGGGAAAATTCTTGTATGTTCTGGTGACTTGGCCTTCTTCTGGTCCTCTTCGACTGATGAAGTCTTTTTCCTATATGGGGAAGTAGGTGAAGGATCGATATTGGCTTAGAGTTTGGCCGTTGGGATGCCGATTTCTAGCTTCCCCATTCCTTTTTCTTGTTCACCTGTATCCATGTCATTCTTAGAGCTATCATCCTGAGGATGTGTTCCCAATTGATTGATAAATATAGTGTCAAGAGTGTTCCTAGCTTCCAGGTCGCCTTATTGGGGATTTGGAACCACATCATCGGAAGCTGAAGCAGATGTTTCCCCTGGTTCCTCCTCCCGTGTGATTAGCACTGGGGTTATGTGCAAAGATTTTGGACCTTCCTCATTTTCATATATGGTGATTAAATATATGAGGACACTAGGCATACCCATCCCACTCGATGCTCTCGCTGACCTTCACTGAGCTATAGTAGTCACCGACGATCCCGCCTGTGGTGACATAGTGATGGATTTTTCTTGGTCAACAGTCTCTTTCGGTGGAACTGTTTTTGATCCATTTAGTTCTGCATTATGGCCATTTGTATTGGTCGGGGTAATTCTGAAAGGTCCTACCAATGGGTTAAGTGGGGGATCTTCTCCTAATATTTTCATATATTTCTCGGGTTCTTCCAGTAACAATATTCCCCTTTTCCGTGCCTCTTCTGCCTCAACTACTTTGTTTTCTTCTCTTCCCCTGATAGCTTATTGATCTGTGTGCTATATTGTCTCAACCTATTCTTCCATGGTCATTGCTTTGAATTTGTTCATACTAGGGTTAACCATTCTATGGATCACTTCCTCCTGGTCCTAGGTGCCCTCGATAAATATCTCATCCTAGAAACTGTCACGAGCATATGGCCAACATGAAGATACCTGCGACGCATGCTAAATTACCAAACCTTTCAGATCATGCTTGCAAAAATGACCTGTGGGGAATCGATACTCAAGCTGACTCAATCCTTCTTATTTTGCCCGCGCAGTGTCTTTAACCATATAATACCCAATATGAAAACCATAGGGTATGAAATCCCTCTTCTTATCCTTTACCAGAGAAGCATTACAACCTTGCAAAATAGTATGGTAACAAATCTCTCCCAATATGAGATTGTCATGGAGTAGGTGTGGTGCACCAGTAGCCTCGAACACTCTGATATAAGTACTTGTTTCTTCAAAATACCAACGACCAAATTTGGATATCATCTTTTTGGTTTCTGCTGAAATCCTTGGGCATCCTTTTCTAAATATAATAAAGTTAACTCTGGCTATAAACTCATCACATATCATAGCGTAAACTTTTTTGTACCTATTTTCCCACAAAATGATGAAATAAACATGCACGGGTAACTCAAAAACATGTCGGCTTAAGTTGATACCTGTGAAAACGTTTCTCATGCAGATTACATCTAACATGTAAGATTCCACGTAGAACACTGATGTTTCTCCGTCTTTTGGTGTTCGTGCCTATAGGATGTTGATACTCAGCTGTTTGGAAATGATGTCTCCCTAATCGAAACTACTTTCAGATATTGCCACGGTATATTCTAAGGGAATCCACGCCTCTGAAAACTTTGAGCAGTCTTTTTCTCCATACAATCAACAGATTAAATCCATTAAAAACATATAAGTCTCTCTGAGGTTTACAGTGTTGTATCAGCCATTGTTCCTGTTTGTGAACTTTTTATCCTCTTTCCACCACAAGGCTAGTAACTAACTGATGTCATGGAACTCATAAGACCTAACCACAAAATATGTATTCAGCCTCTCCTATGGGTCTCTGAGTTTGTAGTATTTTTGTACATCTACTGGAAGAAATATACCAACACATTCTCCCTCATTATTGACCATGCATTTCTACGTGGTCGATTATTGATCCTAGGGTTTTGATGCAGGGAAAAACTGGGGTCCGGCAAGCCACCATGTGCAGATATGATTGCCTAATATTCGGGAAGACTTGGTCATCCAATACCCTGACATACGGGTTGATGTGAGGTGTAAACTCTGGGTAATCTTCCTGACTGATTTTGTTAAAAATATCTCCCCAATGTGGGAGCATTACTTTAGATCCAGTGCTTGCCTCTATGTCCCCAAAAATGGGAGGCTGGGTAAACTATTTCTTGGTAGAAGTTCGGATAACTAATTCCATCTTTCAAAAAAAATAAATTTCCCTTGCGGTTTCCGGTGCCGACCCTTTGTTGATCTCCAGTTCTTTCATTTTAGGCGTTATTTGTGAGCGTCTGGTCGTCGAATTTAGTGGAGGAATTTGCCTGCAAAAAATGTTATAATGAGTTCCAAGCCAACTTCAACAAGTGTTATTCGATGCAATCGTAAAAGCAAACAATAAAGACCACACTTACCTATTCCCTGCAAGAAATAACCTGGGCTTACTAGTAATTGAATTAATACAATGAGCGATAACCTCTTTGATGCTCTCTCTTTCTCCTTCGTCTTCTTGGGAGATCAGTGATTTGCGATTGGAATACCATGCTTGGGCACAAACTTTGCAAATTTAAAACATACCTACCTTGTCCCATCGAGTCTTAAATTTCAGGAGTACATATATGATCTATACAATCTATAACATAATCCACATCATGCTTAGGATTAAATGCAATGCAGGATGGTGGTGTAGGAACGTTCTACTTTAGAGTTTATCGATGAATTCAATTCTTTTTAAATGTTGATCAGTGCACGACGTCTTGGTATCATTTAAGTGAAGTTCTTAATCATCTAATAAATTTCAAACCTCGTCCTTCACTTAGATAGAGGTGTCTCCTCAAACTACCCGAGTGTTTTCGCACTTCAATGAAACTTGTATGATCAGTATCGGGGATAAGAAGGATCGTTAAATGGATAACGCAGATCGGCCAGGGTCGTCGACATCGGCAGATAAAGGTTTGATATGTATCCTATAGTTCAGTGTTCTAGCAATCTACCGATAGTTAATGGGTGTATCAGCGTCGACAATTTTTCTTTGACGTTGTTTTGTCGGTACTTTTAGGAAAAAGTCTCGATGCCGACCCAAACTGTCGTACAGTGCTGACGTGGAAGTATAGGTATAACATGGGGAACATCAAAAGATGATGTGGGAGATAACCTAGAAATACAGACTATCTACGTGGAAAAACACGTGATGGTTGATTTGACCTTTTCGACATCGGTGATTTTCTTTAGGAATACATTTTTGGCACGCTCTTTCTCCCATTTTGCCGATGCCAACGATAAATCGACGATTGTCATTGTTATGTGGGAATTTTTCCTTTTGGATTTCTCCAATGCCGACGATACATTGATGATTGTTTTTAAGTAATTATTTTCACAGACCAAAATCGTCGACAGGTGCGTGGCACTTTATAATTCTTTTTTTAAGTTGTGTGTACTCAGTCTAATGCCACATTTAAAAAATGTCAATCTGTTCAACAAACTTCAAACCAAGCCGAATGTGATCAATGATAAAACACAACAACAGAAAATCCATTGATCCCTACACAACTGAATCCTTTCAGAAATGACAAAGTGGTACCCAAAAGAAAAATTCACAAAGACTTTTAGGGTGTGTTGAGTGCTCAACAAATGGCGATTCTCTAGGAGAAAACATAATCTATGCTCCTTCCCTCGTGCTTAGCTGGTGAAAATTGGTTGAGAAACCATCTGGATTTATTCTATTATTTTTCAATAGAACCTTTTCTATTAATGTGTAAACAAGTTCCCAGGTTCGTGAATTTAGATCTTCCTATGGGGTTTTATCTTTTCCACCCCTTTTCCTTTTAACCTCAATCAATGACCTTCCTATACAAGAGATGGGTAGAACGCCCATTGGCGTGAGGCCACTTAGTTATCACTCCTTTCTTATGGTGTTGCTCCACTGCCAGTGAGCATCCATATCCCCGACGGAGTCACCCCAACATCACAGACATTGCTTCGCTTCCATATCCTCGACAGAGTTATCTGCATACCCTCTTGAACTTTACACTCCATTTATGGATTGTCTTTTTCTGGCATAAATACCAAGAGTGAGTCAAAGAGGAGGATATCCCTTTTTTAACAAGGTGAAAAATGTTCAGGTGGAGCTCTCCCTGGCTCTGTCCATAGGTATATGTGATTCTTTCTAGCTAGCCATCCTTCCTTTTATCTTTACTAGGACACTAGGAAAATATTTCATCACTTCCCCAGGTAATATGCTTACAAAGATAAATATGATTTTGGAAATTTATGTCTTCCCTGCGTCTCTTATTTTGCATGTAAGTGTAGGTTAGGAGCAGAGTCTGTTTCCTGTAATTAAATTCAACCACTCCTTTACGAATCACAACTTAATCAAAAGAAAAATAACAAGCAAAAATAAGGAACCAAAAAAAAGGGTTCAAAAACCTTCCTTGAAGCATACACAATTGTTCTAATCAAAATGTACACTAAAAAAGTAAATAATGACTCAAACAAAGCATCAAAAGTTTTTTTTTGTTTTAAGAGAAATATTGTTTTAAGGCCTGGCCATTCACCAGGAGGGTATCAAATTCCCCCCTCAGATTTTTCAACCAGTATGTGCATGCCCCGATCTTCTCGGCTACTTGAAAAGGTCCGAGCCAAAGATTTTGGAACTTTGAGTGTTTTCCTTTGGGCTTGTTTGCTTTATCCCACTTCAAGACTAGGTCCCCTACTTCGAATTTTTTTTCTTTGGCCTTATGTTTGTCGAACCATATTTTAACTACTTGCTGATGAGCGGTGAACTTAAATTTAGCCTTTTCCCTTTCTTCGTCTAGCATGAGAAGGGTATCAATCCTTTGTTGAATAACGAATGAGGGCTGGCCTCTTGATGCTTTAGCAAGCTGTAAAGATGGAAGATACAATCCGTTTGGGAGAATGACTTCTTGTCCATATACTAGAAATTACAAAGAGTTCCCTATGGCTTTTTTAAGCGTTACTCTACTGACCCATAGGGCATTATGAAGAAAATTGTGCCAATTTCTCTGATTTTCAACAACTGTTTTTTTTTAAATCCTCACCAGGTTCTTATTAGTTGAATCTGCTACCCCATTCCCTTGCGGATAGTAGTTTGCAGAATATCTTATTAGGATCCCCTTATCAAGGGCGAGTTCTGTCAACAATGTGGAAGAAAAGTAGGCAACATTGTCAAAAACAAAAATGGAGGGTATCCCAAACTTTGTTATTAGCCGTTGTTCTAAAAATAGGATTACTACCTTTTCATTAACGTGTGTGAGAGGGATGGCCTCCGTCCATCTCGTAAATTAATCTGTAGCAATCAAGATATATTTATGCTGGTTCGAATAATTGGGAGTAATTTCTTCTATAATGTCTATTCCCCATTGCTTGAATGGTATGGATATGGTCACCAGATGGAGTGGAACGACTGCCCTCTTTTCTCTACCGCCACTTAACTGGCACAATTTACATTTCCTGGCATATGCATGAGCGTACCTGAACAGAGTAAGCCAGTAATAACCGACCCTTAATATTTTGTGAGCCATGGTTTCTCCTACAAAATGTCCACCAGCTGGACCCTCATGGATTTCCCTTAGTACCTTTTCTACATCATCGTGTTCGAGACATCTAAGGAGAACTCCATCATAATTTACGCGAAAAAGAACATAATTTATGAGGCGATATTTAGCAGATTTTAGCGTGAGAGATCTCCTTTCTCTAGGGTTTGGGTTTTCCAGACAAGTTCCATGATGTAAGAGATAAGACAAGTTTCCATACCATGATTCTTGCTTGGGAGGTACGTATAAGGCTTCGATGTACCATAATGACAACTCATTTTCCCAACCGAAATCTTCGGTGTTAATCAGATCTTGGGCCTTCGTGGCCAATTTACACAATCCTTGACCCTTGACTATTTTGGTAGGTTTTATGTCTAGATCAAATTATTAGATGACTACCATCCAATTTCCCCTTCTTTCTCCCATCTCTTATTGAGTGAATAGAGATCGAACCGCTAGATGGGGTACTATGACTTTAGTGTGATTCTTCAAGATATAGGATTTGAAAAGTTTGACCACTTTATATATTGCGTAAGCATGTTTTTCTATAGCGGGGTAGTTCAATTTGGCTCCTTGGAGGTTATTACTCATAAAGGATACTGGTGCTTCATTTTTTTCATCATCCTTATGGGTAAGTATCGCAACCAAATATTGGTCAGAAGAAAAGGTATAAAGGAACAAATATTTGTTGAAATCAGGGCTTTGTAACATTGATGCTTGGGAAATGGAATTTTTGATGTTATTGAAAGAACCTTTCTTTTCTTTATCCAATTTAAACTTTGCATCTTTGCGAATCATTTTCTGTAAGGGATTAATAGTTTCGGCGAAATCAAGAGTAAATTTTCTCACAAAGTTGATTTTCCCAAAGAATTATTGCATGGCCTTTTTATTGTGAGCCAAGGGGAATTGAGATATTTCTTTTATCTGTTGAGGGTCGATGCTAATTCCTTCTTGAGATATAATATGACCTAGTATTTTCCCTTCCTCCACGCCAAAGATGGTTTTCTTAGGGTTGAAAGATATTATGTATTTCCTACACCTTTAAAAAATCAGAGTCAAATGCTGGATGTGGTATTCATTATTTTTTTAGTATACCATTACTGTTGATTAAGGTTAGTTGTCATTGATGTCAACCCTTGAAGAAAGCCCTGCAACACAAAGGTTTGGGTAATGGACCCAAGATTGTTTTATGTAAATATGACTCATTATTTTCTTGTCATGGTTGATAAGAAGTAATATGGATGAACTCCAAAGTGGTTCCCTTATGGTAAAAGCCCTCATGGAAATATGCTTTGCGGAGTAAGAGAACCCATACTTAATTGTGGAATAATGAGATGAAGGACAATGAATTTTTCAGGGAAACTATCCTAGATGGATAGTGCTTGTCATGCCATTTTCGGTGGTATGCAGAATGTCACATAACTCCTCATGGTTATAGAGTTATGACCATATGAAGTTGGAGAACCCTCATGAGTCTTATAGAAGCCCCCAAGAGTCAAAGTGCTTTGCAAAAGAAATTATTTTAAATAAAGAATCCCTAAAATAAGGAAAGTGTAAGGCTACATGAAGATATAAATAAGAGACAAATCTCACTCTTAAAAACACACTTGCACATATTGTATAACTATTTTCTTGTGTAAAGATTCTTGTAAATACTTGTGGATACATCTAAAGTGGCAAATGTATGAAGTAGTATGAAGGGTTGATGGCGAAATTCTTGAATTTACAAAAAACCCTATTTTTTGAGGCATACACGGGCTGTCTGTGTATAGCGTGCGTATGTACGCAGGATGGCTGTGTATAGGGTGAGTATGTACGTGGGCTGACTGTTTATAGGGTGAGTACATGTTGATAAAGCTAGGAAACTTGAGAAGATGAAGATGCAATGGTTCTAGATTCTGAGATCAAGCTCCCATGAAGGTCTAGAGTGCTCAGATACATCAAAATCATCCATTGGTTCAAAAGATATGTCTTATGTCTATGAATAGTTGGATTTTGATGTATGCATGAGGAATGGAAATGGAGATTTAAGGATTCTCCCGAGAGAGACTAGTGGCTACATGGGATCTTCTGTATAAGTCAGATCTACATAAATACAATGCTGGTATATTTATCATTGATACTTCTTGTTGAGGCACATCTTGTATTTCTTAGCATATGGCTAATTTTTTTTATGGTACATGCTTGAGATCTTGTATTTATTGATGTATCGAGAAGTTGAATATCAGAAAGGGGTTGATGACTAAGATCATGTGAGGGATATTATAATTGTTCATGATTACACATACCTATATGGCACATGAGTAGAGAGAGACACGCTTGCCTTTGAGTAGAGGTTATGTATGAGGATGCATGCACATGGTACAGTTACAGTCTAGATACAGTGACAAGTTACAGATCTATGTGAAAGAAGTTACAGAGGGCCAGAAGTTTTCAAGTGAAAGGAAACCCTAGTTTCATAAGGCATACACAGGTTGCATAACAGATAGGGTGCGTACATACGTGGGCTGCATCACTACAGGTCGTGTATCTGTTGTATTTTTGTGGATACATGTTCAGTTCAGGTACAAATTGATTACAGGGCAGTTGTACATATTGGATACAGGGCAATGGTATAGATTGATACAGTTGTATAGAAATATATCTCACAGTGACAGGTTGACAATGGTTCCATCATTCTACTTCTACTTCAGGGTGGTAGGATGGGGCAAGGATAGGTGGTTGTATCCACCTTCTAGTTGTAGCCAAAGAACATAGGGGGTTGTACCCTCCTTCTAGTAGTAGCCAGAGAATTGGGGAGTTGGAGCTTCCCTAAGGTTGTAGCTTGAGAAACTAGGGGGTTGGAGCCTCCTTCCAGTTGCAGTTGGAAAACAAAGGAAGTTGGTGCTTCCAATGAATATAATTCTTCAAGACATATAAGAAAAAACATTCTGTGTTTTTCTACCGATTTGGGTTTCCACGTAAAACACTGGTGTACTATGTATGTGTGTGATTGTTTATTTATTATTGCTCATTATTGGATAATAATTCTACATTTATATAACATTTGAAGAAAAATGATTATAATTATGCTATCACTGATTCACCCCCCCTCTCAGTAATCCAACAATTGGTATAAGAGCAGGTTCCTTCAGAAATTAGTTTAACCACTGAAAGGTAGATCATGGAGAGTACCAACTCATATAAAAATGGAATACCACAGTTTCATGGACAGAAGTATGCTTTTTGGAGCATAAGGATGAAGACATATATAGGCACAAGGATTTCAAGTTTAGAAATCAATTGTAGATGGATACACAGCACCAACAATTCCACCAACAAATGACAAAGAAGTAAAACTCGGTGAGAATAATTCCAAATCCACAAATTCACTTTTGAATGGTCTCAATGATACGGTATTCACCAAAGTTTCACATTGTAAATCCGCTAAAGAGATTTGGGACAAGCTTCGAAATATTTATGAAGGAGATACAAAAGTCAAAGAAACAAAGCTTCAGACTTACATAGGTTAGTTCGAACAACTAAAAATGAAGGAAGATGAAGATATCACAGTCTACTTCTTACGAGTCGATGAAATTGA
Source organism: Picea engelmannii (assembly GCA_009831015.1). Lineage (NCBI taxonomy): Eukaryota > Viridiplantae > Streptophyta > Pinopsida > Pinales > Pinaceae > Picea > Picea engelmannii. Next base: position 1,239,373 of record ML780893.1, on the reverse strand, counting down.
AGAATCTGTAATTGTCCAAAAGATACTAAGATCTCTTCCTATGAGATTCAACCCTAAGATATCAACACTAGAAGAAAGATAAGATCTAGACTCAATAAGCATGGACGAACTACATGGAATATTCACAGCATATGAAATGAGAACTGAGCAGGAAAATCCATATGTAAAAGAAGCAACCTTCAAGGCATCCAAAATATCAAAGAAAAATAAAAATGAACAAGAAGAATATAGCAACAACAATGACATCTCAGAAGATGATGACAAAGTGGCCAACTTCATCAAAATACTAAACAAGGGAACCAACGGTAGGTATAGAGGTAAGCTCCCTTTAATTTGTTTTAATTGTGATAGTATTGGTCATTTTGATAACAAATGTCCTCATAAGAAAAAGAGAAATGATGAAGGTTACTCAAAAGGCAAACACACATATAAAGGAAAAAGAACTACAAAGAGATTTTTCAATAAAATCTCATACACCAAAGAAGACATCTCATCATCAGACGAAGATGAAGTCAGTGACAGTGAGACAGGAAGAGTTCTATTCATGGCAGTAAAAGACTTTGAAAAAGAAGACTCTGAAGAAGAATATGAAGAAGCCGAAGAAGAATGTGAAGAAGTCAAAGAAGAAATTTAAGAGGCAGAAGTTGACTATCGAGAAGAATTAATGTGTGCCATAGAATTTATCAGAAGAGAAAAGAAGAAAAACAAGAAACTACAAGCAGAACTAGACAAGAAAAAGGACACTCAATAACTAGAACAAGTGATCACAAAATTGAAGGTTCAAATAGAAGAAGATAAAAGAATTGAAGAAGCACTCAAAGAACAACTAGAAGAAAAGGACAAGATCATTGGAAACTTGGAAGCAAAGATTGTCACACTAAGAAAGGATATTCAAAAGAAAAATATGCAGAATATATCAAAAGTTCTGGATGAGATTATCAACAGTAAAAAATCTCATCTTGAAAAGGCCAGTCTTAGATACAATCAGACAGAAAAGGGATCAAGCTCCAAAACAACAGAGAAAAAAACAAATCCAAAGAGCTATGTAGAAACAATAAAAGAGGATAGGAAGATATACAAGGAAGATTACAGGGACACTCCTCCACCAAGAAGATTTAGATTTTAGAATCAACAATAGACAGATAGGCCTCAAGAAGAAGAAGGATTCATAAGAGCACCTCCTTTTAGAAGATCTTCAACTCCCAGGTATCAAACTATATTTTTTGGTTTATGTTATGCATGTAATAATTTTGGACATAAAGCCGTGAATTGCAGAGCTAACAATAGGAACAATAAAAACTCTGAGAGTTATACACAAAGGGATTATTCAAGAAGACCTAGTGAAACACAAAGAAGAAGTTACAATAGGTTTGAATCTTTGATCACTAAAGTGGAATGTTACAAATGTAATAATTTTGGACACATGGCTAAGGATTGCAGAATGATAGTCCCTCCTAAAGAACCTCAACAGTCACAGACAAGAACCTCAGAAAATGACATGGATAAGAAAGCAAGATCAATATAGCAATGAAGAATGCACAGTCGCTCTACAAGCAAAGCAAAAGAAACATGGTTGGTATGTTGACAATGGGTGTTCAAAACACATGACAGGTGATAAAGACAAATTTCTTACATTACGAAAAGAAAAAAAATGGATCAGTCTCCTTTGGAAATGATAATTCATCCAAAATCATTGGAGAAGGCATAGTCTGAATTGGGAACAAGAATGAATAGGCACAAAATGTTCTACTGGTAGAAGATATGAAACATAATCTTCTAAGTGTGAGTCAAATGTGTGACCAAGATCATAAAGTTACTTTTGATTCAAAAAAGTTTGAGATAAGAAAAGAAGGTTCAGGGAAATTGGTTGGTATAGCTGCAAGAACTTCAAACAACATATATGTGTTAAGTGAAATTGGAAATGAAAAGTGTTGTCTAGAAAGGAAGATGAAAGTTGGCTATGACATAGAAGAATGGGTCACATGCATTTTGATAACCTTGTCAAAGTCAACAAAAGAGAAGCAGTCAGAGAAATGCCCCAGATCACAAAACCAACCAACACTTTATGAAAGCATTGTCAACAAGGAAAACAAACAAAGACCAGGTTCAAATCAAAGGAATATTCAACAATAAGACCACTGGAAATTGTGCACACTGATCTAGTTGGACCAACTACAACAAAAGGTTTAAAAGGTGAGAGATACTTTGTGTTATTAGTTGATGATTATACAAGAATGACTACAGTTTGCTTTCTCAAGAACATGTCAGAAGCTTTTGAAAACTTCAATATCTACAAGGAAATGGTTGAAAATGAGATGGATTCAAGAATAAAATGATTGAGATATGATAATGGAGGATATTTCACTTCAAAGTAATTTATGGACTACTATAGAAGTCATGGAATAAAAAGACAATTCTCCGTTGCTAGGACACCTCAACAGAATGGAGTTATTGAAATAAAGAACATGACAGTATAGGAAATGGCTCGAACAATGCTAATGGATTCCAAATTGACAGATATATTTTGGAAACAGGAAGTGCATACATCCGTTCACATTCAAAACAGAGTAATGCTTAGAAACAACACTGATAAAACTCCCTACGAGCTATGGAAAGGGAGACCAACAAATGTGAAGCACTTCAGAGTTTTTGGAAGCAAATGTTACATCAAAAGAGAAGATGGCAGAATGTGAAAGTTTGAATTTTGTGTGGAAAAAGTAATACTTGTTGGTTACTCAAGTACAAGGAAAGCATACAAGTGTTACTATCTAAGATTAAACAAATTTTTGTAAAGCATCAACGTAAAAATTGATGAAACATGCATGGTATCACTGAAATTTCATCCGCAAATGGTTACAAGAATTCAGCATCGTCAAACAGTTATGAGGTCACCCATTGACCAAAATTACCACAAAAACATTTCCAAAGGGTCAAAAACTATACAACCAGTGACAAAATTAAAAGGCGTTATGAATACACAGAGCGCGCGTGCATATGCGCAAAACAGAAATGCAGGAATCACGCACATGCGCCCGATGCGCGACCGTTGTCACAAAAAGCCACACACCTGAGAAACGACTCATTTATGAGAGTGTCCAGCCTCCCACCCACTTCTGGTTCAGATTCCAAGTTGATTTGAAACTCAAATCTGGACTAGATTCGACTAGGTGGCTGGTCAAAGACCTAGAAATTCTCTAATTTTCCTCTTTACACACTACAAACTGGTTGGACAATACCTCAAATAAATGTTATAAAAAGGCCATGGATGCACTTCATTTTTCAAGGAATTCAATAGAAAATTTATGCTGCCACTATTCTCTTGAGGAATCCTCTATTCTCATCAATATTATACTAGCATCATTGCATTGGGCAATCCATGTCACCCCTTGAGTGGATTAGCAAAGAATTCTTTCACCATTTTCATTTCAAAGTTGTAAGAAGAGCTTATTTGTGGGGGTCCAAGAGCTCTCCCTTGGAGGAAGAAGGGACTCATAGTCCTCTTTCTTCTCGGTGTTTTCTTTCACTAATATCAGCCTTACCATTGGTGACATGGGTCTCATTGTTTCTTTTGTCCTTATGTCCCTATGCTCATTAATTTAACAGTTGTTTTATTTCTTAGTTGTTCTTTTATATTTCTTTCTCTAACCCTTTTCCTTACAACTGTCCTGCTTAGCAAACCCAACTAAGCTTGCAAGCACATCTATTTTGCTCACTAAGGTGACGAAAGAGGCGCAACAGATTGACAACTCCACTGGGTAAAGGTATCAATTTCCTATCCCATTTGGGTTTTTCTAGCTCTTCTTTTGGTTTATTTAACTTGCAGGTGCATTAACCAGCCTAAGCCAACCCACTAAACATCCAATTCCAAGTTGAATTAAGAGAATTCCATTCGGAATTTTCATTCACGACCGTGTGTCATTTGTGCACAGGTTTTTTGGCCCACAGACGTGCATCGTGTGCACATGCGCCTAAGTCACAGTTCTGTTTCATGCACATGCACCCATAAGATTGTTTCGATCTGCACACAGGCACTCAGTGCGCCTCTGTCTCCACTGAGACCCGCTCACCTGTGCAAAAAATACATATTGTAAGGTTTTTGAGATTTGGGGAAGGCCTTTAGCCTTCTTAAAAGTGATTTCATGCATGTTTTAGGCTGCACCACACTTAGTCCCCTCTTCATATAAAGGGATTAGTCAAAACACATAGGCAATTAGAAGGTTTAAAATCATTATTTCCTCTTTTGCTTTCATTTTGCCACATGGATGGCTTGCTTTGGCTAAAAATATAAGTTGGAAATCATTTGTAATCACATAAAAAACTTGTATTGGGACTAGAATTTGGATAACAATCGCTTAGTATGCTCTTCTCTCGCGCTTCCAAGCGACCTTGAGAATCAGAAAAAGATTGTGGGACAATTTCATCTCCCTTAAAAAGATTAAAATCTTTAGGAGAGGACAACAACCCTTCTTGGGACTCCTCTTAGTTTATTTTTTCAAACACATCTTAATATTGTAATGGGCCCATACATGCCCACATGATCACAATCTAGGATAGTTTCAAAGCTTTTCTTAGATTACATGACAATAGAGAGTTAAAGGAATAGTAATGGACCCACATGTCCACATGCTAGCTTCCTAGGGACTTTTGAATTACGCAAGGTTGTACCAAAGGCACTTAGTTAATTAGGTAATAAACACTTGTAAGGACCAAGCGAATTCCACATGTAGCAAGGTGACACCCAATTCATTAAAACATTGGCACACTTTCACTCATTCACACACAAAAGTCACTTATCACTCACATAGTTTCTTCTTGAAACGTGGAGGTCAAAGTAAGTTTCCTCCAAAGGGATTCCGAAACACCCCACCCTTTTCTTGACGAAACTATCCACTCCTATTTAATTTCAACGAGGTTGGTTCACACCCCCAAGCTCTCAAACAACTACATCTAATTTTTTTCTAAAAACTCACTAAATTTTCCTCCATAGGAGGTGCCAAAAGAATTTTTTTAGTTTAGGTAGGATTTCGGGGATAGGCATCCAAATAACTCCCCTTTATCTAGTTTTCTCATTATCAAAACAATAGAAGTTGTCAAACATGGAACTGAAAATCCTCCAAGTCAAGTGTTCCTAACACCATAAGGCATGGAGATACCTGTGAAGGGTTGAAGGCCGAGGTCCAGTTTTTCTGTGCGTCCCCCCTTGAGGCACCCACCTCTTGGATGGGATCCAGCCCGTGACCCATTTCTTAGGCCGAAAATCTAAATGCCACACTTTGACCGAGGTACCTAGTGACCAAATTTTAGGACATCTACCCAGGTGGTAATTGTGGGCTGCAATTGCACCTTGATCGGATTTTGTTGGCTATTGGGAAAAATCGCCAGCGCTTTCAGGATATGCCCCCTTTACCCCTCATTATAACTGATTATTTCATCCTTCAGTAGTTTCTCTTCCAGTGACTTTAGACCTCACTGTTGAGTACTATTGGAAGGTATAGTGCTATTTGAGAGGAAGGACGTTACATATTTTAGGACACGAGCATTTGTTTTCTTTGATTCCCCCACGCAGACAAAACCCACTTATCCACATATATGCTTCTTTTTCAAAACACTTTATGTATGATGCACTTCTGATTACATTTTGATTTAGATATATATATTGTGTAAAGTTCAAAATTTTCAACAAAGGTTCTTATTTACTTTCTCTCATCACATTTTTCACACATACACTCAGCTAGTCGGACATCATAGGGGACCCACAGAACCCCCGTCGTTCCAGATGCTTACTAAACCTCCCTCCTATTTTAAGGGGAGTTCCTAATCTTGCCAACTCATCGACACCACCATCACACACTCCTGTGAGTGCCACTATTGTAGGATCAGATTTGTTTGGTTCCACATTACTTGGGTCCACTTCCCAAGTCCCTCCATCCACTCGCTCTCCTTTACACGAAAGCGGGGGGAAAATTTCCTCTCAAGGGGGAAGTACCAACCCACCTAGTCCCCCTCAAGGGTTAGTGTTCGTGCTCTTTTCGTCAATGTGTGAGCAAAAAGTGAGCACTTACATGCCTAGTTGGGCTCTGCTAGTCATGACAGCTGTAATGCAAGAGGTTAGAAAGAAAACAATAAAGCTATTAACAAGAATTAAGCAAAAACTAAATAACAACRTGAGCATAAAAACAAAAACTAAAAACAAGTGACAATGGAACAAGTTCACCAATAGATAGGCTGATCTGATTAGTGAAATCCAGAGGTACACAAAGGGGAAAGGGGACTTGGGTCCCTTCCTTCTCCAATGGAAGGCTCTTGAGGCCCTCAAGTAGATGCTCTCCTTATAAATGAAAGGTGAAAATGTGAAATGAAAGAACTCAAGCTCATCCACTCTAGTGAGAGATGGAAAGCTTATGAGATGGTGTTGATTGTGTTAATTACCAAAGAGTGAGTCTATGATAATCTCAATAGCATAACTCTACAATGAATTCCTTCAAGAAATGATGGTCACTCATGGCTTTTTATAGCCAAACATTGAGCTATTATGCACCCCCCTTTTGAATGTGAAGAGAGGCACATTAGGGCACATTTAGGTCTTTGACCAGCCTCCCC